>MDKH01125055.1:0-49176 GCA_005239495.1 Nicotiana undulata
CCGACCCACACAACTCGGAACGACTTCAAATTTTGCAGACTAGTTATAAATGACACAACGGAAGTACTCCCGGTCCCGGAATTTCATTCGGACCTCGGGAACATAAACTCACTTTTCAAGCCAAATTTCAAATTCTTTAAAAAAACCTCAAAGCTTCATTAACTCCAATTTTCCTCATTTGGATCCGAAACCAATCAAATCAAGTCCGTTTTACACCAAATCACAGATAGGAAAAATAACATATAATAAACATGTTCCGGGCTCCGGAACCGTAATACGGGCCCGGTAACACGGCTTTCACATAATTACTCATTTTCAGAATCCTTTATTATTCTCAGAAACAATTTTCTTTAAAAATTCATTTCTCGGGCTTGGGACCTCGGAATTCGATTCCGGGCATACGCCCAAGTCCCATATTTTCCTACGGACCCTCCGGGACCGTCACATCACGGGTCCGGGTCCGTTTACCAAAAATGTTGGCCAAAGTCAATTTATTCATTTAATTATCAAAAATTCTATTTTTCATCCAATTTTTCAATATAAAGACTTCCCGGCGACACGCCCGGGCTGCACACGCATATCGAGGTGAGATCAACGGAGTCTTTCGGAACCTCAGAACACAGATATAGCTAAAATTACTTAGGATGACCGTTTGGGTCATCACAGACTTCATGTCGTAAATATCTGTGTGAATTAAGTCTAAAGGATTTGAATTCCTTTAACCTGACTTATAAGGATGTTTAACATACTTAAATTTTACACATATTTGGCATTTTGATTTATCACATTCAAACTTAGGCAATACTTCCAAATTAATCATTTTCACAAGGTTTTATAATTGACATGACCCAAACGTATATGTCATAATTCATTTGACTCAAGTAAGTAAGAAGAAGCTGAAATTTTATTATTATTCTTAACAACCATTACATTCAGCTTGAAAAGGCCTTCAGTGAGGTAACATTTTCCTACAAACATCTCATTCTTACTTATTACAACCTTATCAGATACAAACACACTTAACCCCATTCTTAACAAAAAGTCCAGCAGAGACTAAGTTCTTTCTAATCTCGGAAATATGAAGGACGTTGTTCAAAGTCACCACCTTGCTAGAAGTCATTTTTAGAAATATCTTCCCACATCCTTCAATTTTGGACGTTGCATAATTTCACATAGAAAGCGTCTCTTCGGGTCCAACAGGAGCATATGTAGAAAACGCTTCTCTAACAGCACAAACAAGGCGAGTGGCACTAGAATCAATCCACCACTCCTTAGGATTTCTCACTAGGTTGCATTCAGAAAGCATAACACACAAGTCATCAACATCTTCGTGCTTTTTAACCTTGTTTGCTTGACCCTTCTTCTTGTCTTTCTTTGGAGCACGACAATATACAGATCTGTGTCCAACTTTTCCACAGTTGTAGCAATTTTCGTTGAACCGTTTCTTGCTTGGGTTGCTTTTCGGTCCAGAAGCCTTCTTCCTCTTTCTATTATTTTGAGGAGTATCCTCAAAAATGTTTTCTCCCGTTATTGTTGAGTTTCCACAGCCTTTCTTTTCAGCAGCTTTGTTGTCCTCTTCGATTCTCAATCGAACAATGAGATCTTCAACGGACATCTCCTTGCGTTTGTGTTTCAAGTAGTTTTTGAAGTCCTTCCACAAAGGAGGGTACTTCTCAATCATCGCTGCAACTTGTAATGCTTCATTGATGACAAGACCTTCAACAAGGAGATCGTGAATAATCATTTACAATTCCTGGACTTGGGTAATAACAGACTTGCTATTTACCATTTTGTAGTCCAAAAATTTAGCGGCAACGAATTTCTTTAACCCGACATCTTCCATTTTGTATTTCCTTTCAAGCGCTATCCACAATTGTTTTGACGTCTCCACATTACTATAGACGTTATACAGATTGTCCTCCAGTCCGCTAAGCATGTAATTCTTGCATAGAAAATCAGAATGCTTCCATGCCTCAGTCACGAGAAAGCGTTCATTTTCTGGAGTTTCGTCGGGCAGAACAAGAACATCTTCCTTAATGAACTTCTGCAGACTTAAAGTCGTCAAGTAGAAGAACATCTTCTGCTGCCACCACTTGAAATCAATCCCGGAAAATTTTTCGGGTTTTTCTGTTGGTGCCAATGTTGGTGTTGTTCGGCTTGTCGATGCATTGGCAGTCACCATAGGAACAGTCTTGTTCCCATTGTCATTCGTCATTTCTGTAAAAGAGTGACACAAACAAACGTTAAAATCACGTAGATTTTAATCTCTAATGGAGTAGAAAACCAAAAAGGTTTTAGTCTCCAGAACAATGAGTATAACACAAATACAGAGAATATTAAAATTCCTTAAGCTTGTTATTAAACTGTATTTGTAAAATAATTCTGGAGAAGATAAAATAACATATAAACATAAATGTAAAAGAAACGACATTTAATCTGAGCCCACTGAATTCACAGTATTTCCTTAAAGAATTTAATCCCCTCCTACTACTTAAGGTTGTGGATTATTTCTACTTCATACCCCAGTGTTTCAGTGAACACAAAGTTCGATAGCAAATCACATTTACTGTTATTTTCTTGGTAGTTAAAACAATGCAGAAGAAATGAGGAGAACTCATAAATTCGTATGGAAAATCTAAGAGAATGAACTAGTATTTATAGTTAATGTTGAGCTCATACTGAAGAGGTGCAACTCTTCAGAAGGGCTGTTTAGCCAATGTTGGATTTAATATTAATTTTCCCTTTACTAAAAAATGGATATTTAATAACATTTCTGTTAATATTTACTATTAACAAATAAATTTGGTCCAAAAAATTAAACAATGAATTGACCGAAGCCAAAGCCGAGCGACGACGATGATGACGCGAGGCTTGCCTTCTTCTTAACTCTTTAAGAGCTAGAAGAAGAGCAATTGTATATATACCCATCAAATACCTTTTCATCTTCCAATATGAGACAATGTCCCTTTGTCAAGGAGAAAAACTCGAATATTTCATTTTCCCTCCATTTCCCATCCACCCTCTTTTAAGCTACATTTAAACTTAAAAACCCAACAAAAACTAATTAATTCTATGAAGACCTCCTTACAATAAATTTCTTCTCTAATGGTCTAACGGACTAATGGAGTTGGAAATATTTTTAGTATGACCGAGTCCTAATATTTTTATTTATTCGACCATCAAATTTAACGCTCAACAATTAATGAGACTATTTTCTTATTCATGTGTAAGATAAAGATAATTTTGAGGGGAGGTTAGTTTTACAAATTTAACATTCAACAATTAGGTCATAAAAAGGACTATTAAGGGGAAAAAATTCAGAAATTACAAGGTTGGCAAGTTTAAAAAAATTAAAGTAAACGGGGTAAGTAAAATATTTGAACCACAAAAAATGTCAGTGTTATGGTACCAAACGTAAAGAGGGTTTCTAAAATTTTGTCAAAAGAAATTTTACCAGAAAAGAAAAAAAAAAGTGGAAGATAAAAAATGGAATTGGAACAAACCGACATATTTCCAGCTGTTTCAGAAAAAACCACCACGTGCACTCTTTAATCGCTCCTTTAATTAAGAGTTGGGGTCCTTATGATGCAATTAATTGAAATCAAAGTGGGGAAAACTGAAAAGTTGCATTTTAAATGTTTTACTTAATTTTATTATTTGGTTACGTGTGTATGGTGAGTTAAAATTTATTCGTACTTTGGGACATAATAAGAATTTTTTTAACTTTTTTTCGAAATCAGTGTTTGGCCATAAAATTTTCAATAATTTTTTGAAATTTTGAAAAACTCCCTAAAGTTGTTTTTCAAAATTTTCATTCAAATCATTCACAAAGCATCAATAACAATCCAAAATTATATTCATGTCCAAACACAACTATTGAAAAGTTTTTTCACTTTTTTTGGAATTTTACAATTCTTATGTCCAAACGCCCACTAAGTATTTTGCACATTACCATTTAACTATAGTTATAAAGAAATATTTATTTCATTTTAATTTTTAACTTGTAAGGTTTAAAGTATTAAATTTAATTAAACATTGAGTGCGAGTAAATATTTTTTTCATGTAATCTAACGACTCGATAGGTTGTTTTGAGCTCTAACGCGTCGTTCGGCAGTTTGAGACCCTTACGCGTGGTCAAAATTGGAATTTCGGAAATTTAGAGTTGATTTGGAAAGAAAATTCTCATTTCGGAAGCTTTAAGTTGGAAGAATTGACTAATGTTGGATTTTTGAGTAAACAGCCTCGTAATCGAGATTTGAAGGTCCCAGCAGGATCGTATGATGATTTTGGACTTGGGCATATGTCCGGATCGAGTTTTGGAAGCCCCATGAGTGTTTCGGCGCTTATTGTGGAAGTTGACATTTTGGAAGAATGTCATAAATTTGGGTTGAAGTGAATTTCAATGTTATCGATGTCTTTTGGGATTTGGAGTCTAGGAATAGCTCCGTATGGTTATTCTAACATTGGGAGCGCGTTCGAAAGTGGATTCGGAGGTTCGTAGGTCATTTTGGGGTCATTTGGCGAAAGTTAAAAATTTGAAGGTTTTTGGGAAGTTAGACCGGAAGTGGACTTTTTGATATCAGGGTTAGATTCCAATTTCGGAAGTTGGAGTAGGTCCGTAATGCCGAATGTTACTTATGTGAAAATTTTGAGGTCAATCGGACGTGATTTGATGGTTTCAACGTCGAATATAGAAGTTTGAAGTTCTAAAGTTCATTAAGCTTGAATTTGGGCGTGATTCATGATTTCGATGTTGTTTGATGTGATTTGAGGCCTCGAGCAGGTCTGTGCTATGTTATGGGACCGATTTGTGTGATTGGATGGGGTACGGGGGTCTCGGGTGTTTTCTAGGATGGTTTCGGACCAAATTGGAGCTCTTTTGGACTGCTGCTTGTGGTGTCTGGTTTCCTTCTTCGTGAACGCGAAGGAAGTCCCGCGTTCGCGAAGAGGAATTTATGGGGCTACTAGGTTTGGCCTTCGGGAACGCGAGCTACTGGATGCGAACGCGAGGAAAGAACTGGACAAGTCGTCACGAACGCGTCCAAGACGACGCGAACGCGAAGAAGAAAGGATGGAGCTGGCCTAAGGCCATTTGGCCTATGCGAACGCGTAGAAGGGTACGCGAACGCGAAGGGGCGGGTCAGCTAGCTTTCGCGAACGCGATCAAAGGGTCGCAAAGAGAGATTTCTGGGCGCGAGGTCGTAGAGCTTCGCGAACGCGAGGGCTGTGCCGCGTTAGCGAAGAAGGGTCGGACTGGGCGGTGAGCTGTTTTAAAACGGGATTTTGGCCATTTTCACTTCATTTCCTCCATGGGATCCGATCTTGGAGCGATTTTGGAGCTCCATCTTCATCATCTATGTCAAGGTAAGTGATTCCGACATATTGCAAGTTAAATAATTATATTACATATGGATTTAGACATGAAAATTTGTAGAAATAGAGGATTTTGAAGAAAATCCTAAAAATGATATTTTTGGATTTTGACCACAAAATTGGATATGAAATTTGAAATAAATTATATATTTGAGTTCGTGATGTTATGGGTAAAGTTTATCTTCAAAAAAATTTGGAATTCGGGCACGTGGGCCAGATGGTTGTTTTTATCGACTTTTCGAACATAGTTGGAAATTATTATAAATTGGATTATAAGGTGTATTAGAGTATATATTTATGGATTTGCACATTTATTGACTAGTTTTGGAGCGTTGGGCTTCAATTTGAGTTGTTGGAAAGGCTGGGGAACAGCCTATGGAACTTCGGAGCGAGGTAAATCTCCTTTCTAACCTTGTAAGAGGGAATTAACCTCATAGGTGAATTGAAATAACATGTGCTTCTAATTATGGGGGGCTACGTACGCACGAGGTAACAAGAGTCCGTGCTTAGCTACTATTATATTTATGTCCGGGTAGTCTAGGATCCAAATCATGTTATATTTGCGATGTTTTCATCCTATTTGTTTATTTAAAATTTAAAATATATTGGAACTTGATAAGAAAATTGTAGAAGGTTAAACTTCACGTACTTGAGTTTTGGACGGGTCATTTGACCGTTAATGAAAAATTATAGTCCTTTGAACACTAACCCTTAATAAATCTTAAATTGGTTGATTATATGTGTTTTCTTTTGCTGTGGCGAGCCGAACGCCTCGGTAGCAGATATATGCAACTATGGTTCGATTCGCTCGACCCTCAACAGTGCACAATTTATATTTATGTTGGATCGGATCGTACGACATCGGCATTATTTGCGCATGATTGATTTGGTTGCTCTGGAATTCATAAAAATTGATATTACTTCATTGGCCTGAGATATAAAATGGTAAATGATAAAAACAAAAATGAATTTGGAAATTTCTTCTTAACAAAGAATTGTTTACATACTTCATGATATTGAGTTTACCGCCGCTCTATACAATCCATGCTTAATCATATCATCGTTATTTTCATTTATAGTCCATAGTAAGTGTCGGAGTCGACCCCTCGTCACTACCTCTTCGAAGTTAGACTGGATACTTACTGGGTACGCGTTGATTTACGTACTCATAACACTTGTTGCACACTTTTGTGCATGTACATATGTGTCTAGTGGCCCTGGGAGAGCAGAGGCGTGGATATTTGCGGGGATTTAGGTGAGCTGCATTTCCACAGTTCGATCCATAGCCAGCAGAGTCTCTTTCAAAGTTACTTATGTATTTTTCTGTCTAATTTGTATTCCAGACATATGTTGTATTTTATTTTATTTTCGTAGTTGATGTTCATGCATTTGTGACACCGGGTTTTGGGGTGATTATGGGTTGTTAAGTATTGGAATTTTTAATATATTATTATTTACTCGGTAAATTCCATCTTTCACTATTTTATAATTGAAGGAAATTATAATTTCAAAAATACTAAAATGAGGACCAAATTAATTAATTATTGTTGGCTTGCCTGACAGCGGTGTCCGGCGTCATCACAACCTTTAATGAATTTTGGATCGTGACACTAATATTACAGTATAATTTGTTTTCATGCATAAGCCAATGTCATTATCAAAATAAATTTGATTAGACTCCTTAATTTGTAAGTTTGTATCGCGATAACATCAAGATCAACCTCAACATTATATTCTAATCATATTCAAGTTAATGGTTAATTAACTATATCTTTTTCTAACCTCTGCATCACTTTATTTCTCAAGAGCTCCTCTGTGTGTGGGGCTCATGGTCGACTAAAAAAATATATGAATGTTAAGAAGTAGTTGGTGAAAAAAACAATTATTTATCTATATTATCCACTTAAATATGACTTAGATAATAAACTTTTTAAAAATAAGTCAAACATGAATAAGAACCATACTATCCACTTAGAAAATGGATAATCAATGGATAACTAATGAGTCTAATTTTTACATTTGTAATACTCAAATTAGAGGTTTCTCAAGTTTTGAAAACTCAGAAATATCCCAAAAGTAATTATTCAAGAAGCCATAGAAAATATGAATATCAATATTATCCAACAGTTAATCTATTTTCTATCCGTATTAAATAAAGGTCAGGTCGGATAATATACCTGGTTTGCATTACCATTTTCGATATGTCCATATCCTATCTAACCCACCCGTTTGACGGCCCTACCTTTTCTTCGCTTTATACAATGGTGATTGGTTATAGATAAAGAAAATATTAAAAGTGTCACGACCCGAATTCCTATCCAGGTCGTGATGGGGCCCAACACCGAAGTCAGGAAAGCCAACACTAGTTGCTAACGAAATTACTTGAATTAAAGAGATGTTTAAATATTTGCCCAGTTTTAAATTAAGAAGTCCTTTAATAAAAGTGAGGAAGTGAAGCAAGTTGATTTAAAGTAACTCAAAATCATTTGCCAGCATACACAGAGTAGTAAAATACTAGTGAATCAACTACGTGTGCCAAGACCTAGTGTCACAAGTCTACAGGCGACTAGTGGAATATACAAAATAAGCAAGACAGATGTACAACTGTCTGGAAGGGTGGACAGGATATCCAGCAATAATGGAAACTTCACAATGCTGCTGAGGAACGCTAGGAAGAGCAACTCATCGTGTAGTCTAATCCAGATGGATCTCTCTTTGACGGACACCGGAATAGTGACCAGGTGCAACAGCCTCAGAACCTGTACAATTAAGTACAGAAGTGTAGCATGAGTACATATAAAAAAATATGTACCCAGTGAGTATCCCGTCTAAACTCGAAGAAGTAGTGACGAGAGGTAGACGTGTTAATCACTAGGGTCGTTATCAATAATATGATTTAATGAATCTAGACGAGAATAACATTTATGGAAAAGCAAGTAGACATGGAGCATCAGTATATAAAGATAACGATCTACCTGCAAGGGCCAAGTAACAACATTTAATAAAAATCACAAGTTTCCTTTCCACAGAACAATTGAATTGGTAAGAATAATAATAAGACTCTCAATCAATCACATAGCATATAATATGCCGAGGCGTACGGCCGAAGCGACGCATAAATTTAGATGTGCACTGCCGAGGGTCGAGCAGCACGAACCATACATGCATCTATTACCCCGCTCGTGAATCGATCATGCGACGCGGTTGACATAAATATAAGGCTACCCTGCTCACAAATTATACATGTGACACGGGTGCTCGTAGACATACACAGAATTATCAGGAAATTCAGGAATTTAGCGTGGATTAGTCTTAAATTCAGGGATTCAAGTACTCAAACTTACACCTAGCTTCCGAAATTCTCATGTAAATTTCAAGGATAATAAGCAACCAGGAACACATGTAGGTAAAGGTAAGGCACATAGAGGCATGCTTGTGAAAATCCTAAATTCTACCCGATACAACAGTGTAGTAGCTACGCACGGACTCTTGTCACTTTGCGCGTACGTAGCCCCCGCAAATAAGGACAATTCAATCATTTACATTTACCTATGAGGACAATTCCCTCTTACAAGGTTGGAAAGGAGACTCACCTCGCGTAGAACATACTCATCGGGTCAAGAAAGCGCCCAAAACTCCAAACTCGTCGCCCAAGGACTCGAAACTAGCAGAATATTATTTAAATACATCAACATACGCTCAAAAGTTTGAAATTCTACTACTAATTAGGCTAATTCATCATTCTTGAAGAAATCCCAAAATACACCCCCGGGCCCACATGTTCGGATTCTGGAAATTTTCGAAGAAAACACTCACCCATAGCCTAAGGATCATTTTTATATAAATTCCATAAGATTTCATGGTGAAAAAGTGGTGAAATTTTCCTAAGTTCATTAACCCTAGGTTTCCACTCTAACCCCTTTGATTCCACTAATTAGGTGTTATTCTACTAAGTTTTGATGTAATAAACTAACATATAATTGAGAATTACTTACCTCTTAAATGCTAGATGAAATCCCTCTTGAAAAGCTCTCAAAATCGCCCAAGTGAAAAGAAAATGGTGAAATGAGGAAGGGATCCCGTATTAAATGAATCACTGCTTCAGTGATTCTCGCACCTGCGGCCATTGGACCGCATTTGCGGTCCCGCACCTGCGGCCAAATGGTCGCACCTGCGATGGAAGGCCCGTACCAGCGGGTCCGCAGCTGCGGGCAAAGCTCGCACCTGCGTTGTTGCTCCTGCGAAGGTTGGCCACGTCCTTAAGGGGGTCGCACCTGCGATGGCATTACCGCAGGAGCGGTATCGCACCTGCGATCTGTGCAACCGCACCTGCAGTCACACCAGATCTGGTGCACCAGCAGCTGAAGTTGCTGGGTTTTGGCCCCGATTGGGGTCCGGGAGGCCCCTGGGCCCACCCGAGCCCCCGTGCAATTATACCAACAAGTCTAAATCATATTACGGGCTCGCTCGAGACTTCGGAACACCCAAAACAACGCTAAATCTCAAAATCACCCCTCGAAACCCCTAGGATCAAACTTAAGAATTTCTAAGTTCTTGAATTCTTTTCAATGCGCCGAACCGACCTATAGTACTCGGAATGACACCAAATTTTACAGGCAACACATAATAGTCATATTTGACCTGCTCCGGGCTCCGGAACCATAATACGGGCCCGGTAACACAATTTTCACATTAATTATCCTTTTCAAAAACCTTTATATTTTCCAGAAAATATTTTCTTTAAAAATTTATTTTTCGGTCATGGGACATCGGAATTTGATTCCGGGCATACGCCCAAGTCCCATATTTTCCTATGGACCCTCCGGGACCATCAAATCACGGGTCCGGGTCCGTTTACCAAAAATATTAACCAAAGTCAACTTTAGTTAATTAATTATTAGAATTCCAGGTTTTCATCAAGCTTTTACATAGAAGCTTCCCGGCTACACGCCCGGGATGTGCACACATATCGAGGTGGAATTAATTGAGGCTTTCGGAGCCTCGGAACGCAGATTTAGCTAGGTTAACACGGGATGACCATTTGGGTTATCACAATCTCCACCTCTTAAACAAACGTTCATCCTCGAACGGACATAGAAGTGTACCTGGAGTGCTGAATAAGTGTGGATATCTGCTCCGCATGTCCTCCTCGGACTTTCAGGTCGCCTCCTCGGCTGACTGGCCCCGCCAATGGACCTTAACGGCAGAAACACTCTTAGATCTCAACTGGCAATCTTGTTTGTCAATAATAGCAACTGGCTCCTCCTCGTAGCCCATCTCATCAAGCCGGATAGTACTGAAATCAACAACGTGAGAGAAATCGGCGTGGTATCTCCGGAGCATGGATACGTGGAATACCGGATGGACTCCCAATAAACTGGGAGGTAAGGCAAGCTCATAAGCAACCTCTTCAACCCGCCTCAATACCTCGAAAGGACCTATGAACCTCGGGCTCAGCTTGCCCTTGTTCCCGAATCTCATAATACCCTTCATCGGCGAAACCTTCAGCAGAACCTTATCTCTCTCCATAAATGACACATCACGTGCCCTATGATCTGCGTAACTCTTCTGTCTGGACTGTGCTGTGCGGAGCCTCTCCTGAATTAACTTCAACTTCTCTAAAGCATCTCTCACCAAGTCTACACCATATAACTTAGCCTCACCAGGCTCAAACCACCCGATAGGAGAACGACATCGCCGACAATATAAAGCCTCAAATGGATCCATCTCGATGCTGGACTGATAACTATTATTGTAAGCAAACTCGACCAAGGGCAAGAACTGGTCCCACTGGCCTCCAAAGTCAAGCACACATGCTCTGAGGATGTCCTCCAATATCTGAACTGTACGCTCCAACTGACCATCAGTCTGTGGATGGAATGTTGTGCTGAGATCAATTTGAGTACCATCTCTCTGTGCAATGCTCTTCAGAAGTGCGAGGTGAACTGAGGACCTCGGTCTGATACAATGGATACCGGTACACCGTGCAACCGGACTACCTCTCGAATGTAGATCTGGGCTAGCCTCTCAGAAGTATAAGTAGTAGCTACTGGAATGAAATGCGCCGATTTGGTCAACCTATCTACAATAATCCAAACTGCGTCAACCTTCCGCAACGTCCGAAGCAACCCAACCACGAAGTCCATAGTAATGCGCTCCCACTTCCACTCAGGAATGGGCATATTCTGAAGTAGGCCTCCTGGCCTCTGGTGCTCATATTTAACCTGCTGGCAATTAAGACACCTAGTCACATACTCCACAATGTCCCTCTTCATCCGTCTCCACCAGAAATATTGCTTCAGATCACGATACATCTTCGTAGCACCAGGATGAACAGAATACCGAAAACTGTGTGCCTCCTCTAGAATCTTCTGCCTCAAGCCATCAACATTAGGAACACACAATCAACCCTGAAGTCTCAGAACACCATCCTCGCCAATAGTGGCCTCATTGGCACCACCCAGAACCATTGTCTCCCATAGTTCTGCCAAACACGGATCATCATATTGTCGAGCCTTGATCTCCCCCAATAATGAAGACTGAGCAACCACATGAGCTAGAACCCGACGAGGCTCTGAAAGATCTAATCTCACCAAGCGATTGGCCAAGGACTGAATGTCCAAGGCTAGAGGTCTCTCCTATGCTGCAATGTAAGCCAAGCTACCCATACTCTCCGCCTTTCTACTCAAAGCATCTGCTACTACATTCGCCTTGCCCGGATGATAGAGAATGGTGATGTCGTAATCCTTTAGTAACTCAAGCCACCTGCGCTGCCTCAAATTAAGATCCCTCTGTTTGAACAAGTGCTGCAAACTGCGGTGGTCTGTATACACCTCAAAAGACACCCTATATAAGTAATGCCTCCAAATCTTAAGAGCATGTACAATCGCCGCCAACTCCAAATCGTGCACAGGGTAATTCTTCTCATGAACCTTCAGTTGGCGCGAAGCATAAGCGATAACTCTCCCTTCCTGCATTAATACACACCCCCAAGCCAACGCGTGAAGCGTCGCAATACACCGTATACATCCCCGAACTGGAAGGCAATACTAGAACTAGTGCCGAAGTCAATGCAGTCTTGAGCTTCTGAAAGCTCGCCTCACACTCGTCAGACCACTTAAATGGGGCATTCTTCTGAGTCAATCTGGTTAGTGGGGCTGAAATGGATGAAAAGCCCTCCACAAACCGCCGATAGTAGCTTGCCAAACCCAAGAAACTTCTGATCTTAGTAGCCGAAGTAGGGCATGGCCAACTCTGAACCGCCTCAATCTTCTTAGGATCAACCTTAATACCCTCTCCAGATACAACATGCCCCAAGAATGCCACGGAGTCCAACCAAAACTCACACTTGGAGAACTTAGCATATAGCTTCTGTCCTTGCAAGGTCTGGAGCACAACTCTCAAATTGCTGCTCGTGCTCTCCCATGCTACGTGAGTAAATCAAAATGTCGTCAATGAAGACGATGACAAAGGAATCAATATACGTCCTGAACACCCTGTTCATCAGGTCCATAAATGTTGCCGGGGCATTAGTCAAGCCGAAGGACATCACTAGGAACTCATAATGGCCATATCTCGTACGAAAAGCTGTCTTCGGAACATCCGAAGCCCGAATCTTTAGCTGATGATACCCCGATCTCAAGTCAATTTTTGAAAATACCCTGGCATCCTGTAACTGGTCAAATAAATCATCCATGTGCGGCAGTGGATACTTGTTCTTGATGGTGACTTTGTTCAACTGGCGGTATTCAATGCACATCCGCATAGACCCATCCTTCTTCTTCACGAATAGAAATGGGGCACCCCACGGTGATACACTCGGCCTGAAAAACCCGTTAGCCAATAACTCTTCAAGCTGCTTCTTCAACTCCTTCAGCTCCTTAGAAGCCATACGGTACGAGGGAATTGAAATAGGTTGAGTATCTGGAGCTAAGTCAATACAGAAATCAATATCACGATCCGGAGGCATGCTTGGAAGATCTGAAGGGAATACGTCTGCAAACTCTCGAACCACGGGCACTAAATCAATAGTCGGAGACTCGGCGATGGTGTCCGCCACATAAGCAAGGTACGCCAAACAACCCTTCTCGACCATATGTCGAGCCTTCAGGAAGGAAATAACTCTATTGGCTGCACTAACTGAGGAACCTCTCCATTCCAACCTAGGGAACTCGAGCATGGCCAAAGTAACCGTCTTGGCATGGAAATCCAGGATGGCATGATAAGGAGATAGTCAATCCATGCCCAGGATGATCTCAAAATCAACCATGTCGAGCAATAGAAGGTCCGCTCTAGTCTCGAACCCACAAAGGGTGATCACACAAGACCGATAGACCCGGTCTACCACTACAGAATCACCCACGGGAGTGGATACATACATAGGAGAAGCTAAGGACTCACGAGGAACACCCAGAAAACAAGCAAATAAGGCTGACAAATATGAATAAGTAGATCCTGGATCAAATAGCATTGATGCCTCCCTATCACATACTGAAATAGTACCTGTGATCACGGCGTCTGAGGCCACTGCATCTGCTCGGGTCGGAATAGCATAGAATCTGGCTGAAGTACCTGAAGACTGACCTCCGCTGGACTGAATAGGAGCTAGCTGAGCTCCCCCTAACTGGCCTCCAACTCTGGGGCGACCTCTACCAGCCTGTCCTCCACCTCTGGGTGGACGGAGCGCCGGTGCTGAGTATGTAGGCTGATAACTCTGCTGAACAGCTTTGCCCCGAAGTCTGGGACAAGTCCTCCTTATATGGCCCGAATCCCCACACTCGTAGCATCTCACTGGAGGCATGGCCTGCTGTCCTGAAGAAGAAGAACCCTGAATAGCTGGGGGACGGTGAGAAACCTCTGTCATAGCACTGAAGTAGGGACTGGGAGAACCTTGATGACCTGAATACCCGCCGGAGGAACCCTGAATGGCTGGTGGGCGGTAAGAACTCTCTAGCATGGCACTGAAATAAGGCCTCATTGGGGCACCACGGGGAGGTGGTGAAGGAGATGAATATGGAGGCCTGCTAGGCTGGCCTCTGCTGAACTGACCCATGTCCCTGCCTGGGGCGCCTCGGAAATATCCAGAAATTCTAACTCTCTTATCTGGCTGACCCTGCTCTCTGCCCCTCGATCGGTAACCCTCAATCTGGCGAGCTATCTCGACCACAAGCTGATAAGGAGTACCCATCTCCACCTCTCGGGCCATGTTGGCCCTAATACCTTAGTGTAACCCAGCTACGAATCGCCGCACCCTCTCAGCCTCTGTAGGTAGAATCATGAGGGCATGACGGGACAACTCTGAAAACCTGGCCTCGTAATTCGTCACTGTCATCTGCCCCTGCTCCAACTGCTCAAACTTATACCACAGCTCTTCCCTCTCGGAGGGTGGAATATACCTATCCAAGAATATCTGAGTGAACTGCTCCCATGTGAGAGGAAGGGAACCTGCTGGCCTACCCAAGATGAATGACTGCCACCATCTGCGGGCTCTATCCTCAAGCTGGAAAGTGGTGAAATCAACTCCATGGGACTCCAAAATCCTCATATTGTGCAGTCTGTCCCTGCACCTATCAATAAAATCTTGGGCATCCTCGCCCCTCTCACCTCCAAAGATAGGAGGGTGCAATCGAGTCCATCTATCAAGTAACTTCTGTGGATCGCCGTCCGCGGCTGGTCTAAGCTCAGGTGCTACTGCTGACTGTGCTCCACCCGCGGGCAGAGTACCTGGAGTCTGATATACTGCCGCTGCATGACCTCCGGCCTGGGTGGTAGGGGTCTGAACTCCCCCTCCCGCCTGAGATGTAGGAGGATCTGCTAGAAATAAACCAGCGTGGGTCATAGTATCCATGAACCGCATCATACGGCCCATGACCTCCTTGAAGCCTGGGGCAGTCATAAAATCCATCGGAGCTGGATCTGCTAGGGGCACCTCACCCTGCTCCTCAGGGATAGGATCCTCTGGGGGTGCTAATGGAGTAACTCTGGGACGCCCCCGTCCCCTACCTCGGGCCGGTGCCCTTCCCCGGCCTCTGCCACGGCCTCGGACTACAGGGGTAGCGGCATCTCCCGGACCTGGAATATCAGCTGCACGAGTCCTTACCATCTGTGAGAGAGTAAAAGAATGAGATTTAGTAAGACCATCGACTGCACGATAGAATAAGAATAAAGAGAGATTTTCCTAACACCTCGTAGCCTCCCGAAGATAAATACATACGTCTCCGTATCGATCCGCAAGACTCTACTAGGTTTGCCTGTGACTCGTGAGACCTACATGAACCTAGAGATTTGATATCATGTTCTCACGACCCGAATTCCTATCCAGGTCGTGATGGGTCCCAACACCGAAGTCAGGCAAGCCAACACTAGTTGCTAACGAAATTACTTGAATTAAAGAGATGTTCAAATATTTGCCAAGTTTTAAATTAAGAAGTCCTTTAATAAAAGTGAGGAAGTGAAGCAAGTTGATTTAAAGTAACTCAAAATCATTTGCCAGCATACACAGAGTAGCAAAATACTAGTGAATCAACTACGTGTGCCAAGACCTAGTGTCACAAGTCCACAGGCGACTAGTGGAATATAAAAAATAAGCAAGACAGATGTACAACTGTCTGGAAGGGTAGACAGGATATTCAGCAATAATGGAAACTTCACAGTGCTGCTGAGGAACGCCAGGAAGAGCAGCTCGCCGTGTAGTCTAATCCAGATGGATCTCTCAGTGACAGACACCAGAATAGTGACCATGTGCAACAGCCTCAGAACCTGTACAATTAAGTACAGAAGTGTAGCATGAGTACATATAAATAAATATGTACCCAGTGAGTATCCCGTCTAAACTCGAAGAAGTAGTGACGAGAGGTAGACGTGTTACTCACTAGGGTCGTTATCGATAATATGATTTAATGAATCCAGACGAGAATAACATTTATGGAAAAGCAAGTAGACATGAAACATCAGTATATAAAGATAACGATCTACCTGCAAGGGCCAAGTTTCCTTTCCACGGAACAATTGAATTGGTAAGAATAATAATAAGACTCTCAATCAAGTACATAGCATATAATATGCCGAGGCGTACGGCCGAAGCGACGCAGAAATTTAAATGTGCACTGCCGAGGGTCGAGCGGCACGAACCATAGATGCATCTATTACCCTGCTCGCGAATCGATCATGCGACGTGGTTGACATAAATATAAGGCTACCTCGCTCACAAATTATACATGCGACACGGGTGCTCGTAGACATACACAGAATTATCAGGAAATTCAGGAATTTATCGTGGATTAGTCTTAAATTCAGGGATTCAAGTACTCAAACTTACACCTGGCTTCCGCAATTCTCATGTAAATTTCAAGGATAATAAGCAACTAGGAACACATGTAGGTACAGGTAAGGCACATAGAGGCATGCTTGTGAAAATCCTAAATTCTACCCGACACAACAAAGTAGTAGCTACGCACGGACTCTCGTCACTTTGCGCGTACGTAGCCCTCGCAAATAAGGAAAATTCAATCATTTACATTCACCTATGGGGACAATTCCCTCTTACAAGGTTGGAAAGGAGACTCACCTCGCGTAGAACCTACTCCTCGGGTCAAGAAAGCGCCCGAAACTCCAAACTCGTCGCCCAAGGACTCGAAACTAGCCAAATATTATTTAAATACATCAACATACGCTCAAAAGTATGAAATTCTACTACTAATTAGGCTAATTCATCATTCTTGAAGAAATCCCAAAATACACCCCCGGGCCCACATGTTCGGATTCCGGAAATTTTTGAAGAAAACGCTCACCCATAGCCTAAGGATCACTTTTATATAAATTCCATAAGATTTCATGGTGAAAAAGTGGTAAAATTTCCCTAAGTTCATTAACCCTAGGTTTCCACTCTAACCCCTTTGATTCCACTAATTAGGTCTTATTCTACCAAAGTTTTGATGTAATAAACTAACATATAATTGAGAATACTTACCTCTTAGTTGCTAGATGAAATCCCTCTTGAAAAGCTCTCAAAATCGCCCAAGTGAAAAGAAAATGGTGAAATGAGGAAGGGATCCCGTATTAAATGAATCACTGCTTCAGTGATTCTCGCACCTGCGGCCATTACAACGCACCTGCGGTCCTGCACCTGCGGCCAAATGGTCGCACCTGCGGAAAAAGGCCAAGAGGGCCAGGGAACGCACCTGCGATGGAAGGCCCGCACCAGCGGGTCCGCACCTGCAGGCAAAGCTCGCACCTACGAGGTTGCGCCTGCGGGTGGAGGCCCGCACCTGCGATGTTGGTCAGGTCCTTAAGGGGGTCGCATCTGCGATGGCATGACCGCAGGAGAGGTATCGCACTTGCGATCTGTGCAACCGCACCTGCGGTCACACCAGATCTGGTGCACTCGCAGCTGAACTTTCTGGTTTTTGGCACCGATTAGGGTCCAGGAGGCCCCTGGCCCCACCCGAGCCCCCGTGCAATTATACCAACAAGTCCTAAATCATATTACGGACTCGCTCGAGGCTTCGGAACACCCAAAACAACGCTAAATCTCAAAATCACCCCTCGAAACCCCTAGGATCAAACTTAAGAATTTCTAAGTTCTTGAATTCTTTTCAATGCGCCGAACCGACCTATACTACTCGGAATGACACCAAATTTTACAGGCAACACACAATAGTCATATATGACCTGCTCCGGGCTCCGGAACCATAATAAGGGCCCGGTAACACAGTTTTCACATTAATTATCCTTTTCAAAAACCTTTATATTTTCCAGAAAATAATTTTCTTTAAAAATTCATTTCTCGGTCTTGGGAGTTCAGAATTTGATTCCGGGCATACGCCCAAGTTCCATATTTTCCTACGGACCCTCCGGGACCGTCAAATCACGGGTCAGGGTCCGTTTACCAAAAATATTGACCAAAGTCAACTTTAGTCAATTAATTATTAGAATTCCAATTTTTCATCATGTTTTTTCATAGAAGCTTCTCGGTTACACACCCGGGCTACGCACGCATATCGAGGTGGAATTAACTGAGGCTTTCGGAGCCTCGAAACGCAGATTTAGCTAGGTTAACACGGGATGACCGTTTGGGTTATCACAAGTAGAGTTTAATAAAGATTTTTGATAAACACTAAAGGTGTCATCAGAACTTCTATTTTTAATATGTCATGACATTTGAATGATTATACGGGCATGTCATCGAAGGTAAATAATATAAAATGCAAAACTAAAGAGTTTAAATATACACTCTCCATTTCAATTCAAATTAGACGAGGTACTTTCTTTTTTAGTATGTTCTAAAATAAATGATATATTTCTATATTTGGAAATAATTCAATTTTAAACTTTTAATTTATTCATTTTACCCTTAATGAGAAGCTTTTATAACCATACAAATGTCATGGCCCCACAAATTTTTTAACTCTTAAGCTTTTAAGACCACAAGTTTTAAAAGTCTTTTTTTTGCTTAAACTCCGTGACAAGTCAAACTACCTCATCTTAATTGAAACGAAAGGAGTAAGTTATGACATTCTTTTGAGAAATGCTGAAAAACGTAATATAAAATGAAACAAACAGAGTATATTATTATGACGTCCTTGACCGATAGAAATACTCAATAGTTGTACATTTGTAATGTTTGTCACATGAATATGCTCAACAAATAGAAGTGTATATGGTCAAAATCAGGTACACCCAATTTCATGGGTTCGAAGAATCGCTTCGAGGCCGAGTTTAGAATGGACCAAGCAAGCCCAGTAGATCAAGCTCGAGCCTGATGACGGAATACAAGGCTCGAAGACCGAAGCACACGATGAATACCGGGGCCTAGTATGGCCAACCCCGAGATAATGCCGTTATGGGTTGGTAATAGATAGAGCGAGATTCTCGCAATGGCCCAAAGATCGAGGCGTAAATTTCGGAACGGATTTGTACGAAGTCGTACTAGGTGGTTAGACAGTTGTACAATTAGATTCCTTAATAGAAACGGAAATATACCTTATTTAGGACTCCCCTATTATATAAATGGGAGCTTATTCATTTTTGTATCATCATCAATCATTGGCAAAGAATATACACTCTTACTTTCTTACTCATCACTTATCATAGTTGTCTCTTAGTTTTATTGTTCTTACTTTCAAATTAGTGTACCTCGAGGCAATCATAATTCGAGGTCGAGACTTGCTTGCACACTGGTTTGATTCAGCCTATTTCTTTGATCTATTCATTTAATCTCTTGTTTATTAATTAGCACTGAACTAAATCATGTATCTTTAAGACCTCAATACAAATTTAATTGTTAATCAGACTTTAGGGTAAACAATTTGGCGCCACCGTGGGGCTTAAAGATAATAGTGATTGTTTCAGGGCTGATTTTGATAACACGCGTTATTTTCATACTTGTTCTTTTCCAATATTCTTTGTTGTCAGGTTAAAACATGTCAAACTCGCCAAACACATCCGTACACGGCAATGTTGGTCTCGGATTTCATGGGGAAATGGATAATGTAGTTGCTCCAGGGAAAAAGGATAATGTAGTTGCTCCAGGGACCGGTGTACCACCGCTTAACACCGGGGAAGTGACAATTGCAGAACCAGTCGATGTTAGTTCGCACATTGCTTTGAATGCGGACTTGGGTGCAGACCTCGGAGGAAGTGTACGCGGGGAGGTCCGACCTGGTGGTCAAGGAACACAGGGTCCAGGAGACGGGGGAGTTAGCCTCTAGGTAATCCTCGAAATGATACACGCTCAGCAGGTTGCCATCGTTCAGCTACAAAGCCAACATAAAACTCCGAGTGTGGTTGAACCAGAAATCACTCGTCGTACTGAGCCGGTGCCGGAAAGGTCGAACGGTAACGGATCGGGGACTGACCCTACAATCATGAAAATGCTCGAAGATCTCACCAAAAGAATAGAGTTGGGATAAAAGAGGATCCAATATAATGACAAAAAGGTGGAGACATACAACTCCCAAGTCGAGCAAATACCAAGGGCACCCCCGATCTTAAAGGGTTTGGATTCGAAAAAGTTCGTGCAGAAGCCTTTTCCCCCCGAGCACGGCCCCGAAGCCTATTCCAAAGAAGTTCTGCATGTCGGGTATACCAAAGTACAATGGAACCACCGATCCTAATAAACATATCACTATGTACACATGCAGTATAAAGGGAAATGACTTAGAAGACGATGAGACCGAGTCCGTTTTGTTGAAAAAATTTGGGGAAACTTTATCTAAGGGAGCAATGATTTGGTATCACAACTGCCACCAAATTCCATATATTCATTTGTGATGTTAACAGATTCTTTTGTAAAAGCACACGCTGGGGCCATAAAAGTCGTAATGAGGAAATCGGTCGTCTTCAAGATCAAACAAAGGGATAACAAAATGCTGAGGAAGTTCGTGTCCCGATTTCAGATGGAGAGGATGGAGTTACCACCGGTCTCTGATGATTGGGCCGTTCAAGCTTTCACCCTAGGGTTAAACGAGCAGAGCTCGATAGCATCACGACAGTTGAAGAAAAATCTGATTAAGTCTCCAGCTGTAACTTGGACAGACGTGCACAATCGATATCAATCGAAGCTGTAACTTGGATAGGGTCGAGGTTGACCAGTTAGGAGCTCCCTCGAGTTAAGTTTATCCAAACAGGTTATCAGTGAAAACCCCGAGGGATACCGACAGGGAATCGAGGTCAAACAGAGAACGGTATCAGTCGTGTGTTGCGGATAAAAAAAACAATAGTTCGGGACGCAATCCTCCCCGGAATGATCGAAGAAATGATCGAGGGAAAAATCCTCGGGGACTTATGAGTAAAAATGGTTTTGATAAACATACTGATCCCGCAGAAGCGCCTCGGTTATCGGAGTATAATTTCAGTGTCGATGCATCGGGGATTGTATCGGCTATCGGGAGAATCAAAGACGCTAGGTGGCCCAGACCTATACAAATTGACCCTTCTCAAAGGAATCTTAACTTGATGTGCAAATACCATGACACACATGGCCATAGGACTGAAGACTGCAGACAGTTGAGAGAGGAAGTAGCTCGATTATTTAACGAAGGCCACCTTCGAGAATTCATTAGTGACAGTCACTTCAGGGAAAGAGACGCCAATATAAAGAATGAACAAGAAGAGCCTCGGCATATTATCCACATGATCGTCGGTGGGGTCGACATCCCACAATTACCTGCCTTCAAACACACCAAAGTGTCGGTCACAAGGGAGAAATGGACTCGAGACTACATGCCCGAAGGAACCCTTACATTCAACGACGGGGATACAGAAGTCCTCTCTCAGCCACAGTACGACACCCTGGTAATTTTTATTTTGTTAAATAAAATTCAAGTTAAACATGTTCTTGTGGATCCAGGTAGCTCAACAAACATAATCAGGTCGAGGGTCTTAGAGTAGCTCGGATTGCTAGATTAGATTATGCCTGCATCTTGAGTACTGAACGGCTTCAACATGGCTAAAGAAACAACAAAGGGAGAGATAATCTGCCAGTGAACGTGGCCGGGACCATCGAGGACACAAAATTTCATGTCATCGAAGGTGACATGAGGTACAATGCACTACTCGGAAGGCCGTTGATCCATAACATGAGGGCGGTACCGTCAACCCTTCACCAGATGATGAAGTTCCCAACAATAGATGGTGTGAAAACAGTTTACGGGGAACAACATGCAGCAAAGGCAATATTTGCGGTCGACGAGGTGACGCCGACGCTAGCACCTTCGACCTCGGAAAAATTGAATATCAAATACAAGTAGATGGCTAAATAGCAATCACCGTCCCCAGCCTCGACCGAGTCATAGGAACAGGTAATTGAAGAAGAAGAAGAGGATTTCCTTACCCATCAAACTTTCGTTGTTCCCAAGGAATCAGATGCAATAAAATCAACGGTGATGAGCTAGAACAGGTGATACTGATTGAAAATATGCCCGAACGGAAGCTATATCTGGGAACGGGATTAACCCCTGAACTCAGGAAAAAACTCATTCAATTCCTTATCGATAAAATAGTTTGTTTTCTTGGTCCCATTTAGACATGATAGGGATCTCACCGGAGATAGAAACACATCGGCTAAGTCTCGACCCAAGGTCCAAACCAGTGAAGCAAATGAGAAAGCCTTAGTCCGAGGCAAAACATGCATTCATAAAGGACGAGGTAACTAAACTTCTCAAAATAGGGTCCATTAGGGAAGTAAAATACCCTGAATGGTTAGCTAATGTGTGTGGATTACAAGGATTTGAACAAGGCATGCCCTAAAGACTCTTTTTCACTGCCTAACATCGGTCGTATGATCGACGTCATGGCCATCCACGAGATCCTTACCTTTCTCGATGCCTATTCCGTGTACAATCAAATTTAGATGAACCGGGAGGACCGGGAAAAGACCTCGTTTATCACCAAGTATGGAACGTATTATTACAATGTAATGCCTTTCGAACTAAAAAATGCAGGAGCTACTTACCAACGCCTAGTAAATAATATGTTCGAAGAACAAATAGGTAAATAAATAGAAGTTTACATTGACGACATGTTAGTTAAGTCCCTGCACGCAGAGGACCATTTGGCTCATTTGCAGACAACGTTCGAGATTCTGAGAAAATACAACATGAAACTCAACCCGGAGAAATGTCATTTCGAGGTCGGTTCGGGGAAATTCCTCGGCTTCATGGTGTGGAATAGAGGGATCGAGATCAACCCCGAAAAAATTAAAGTCATCGAAGACATCACCGTTATGGACAGTGTAAAAGTCGTACAACGGCTAACCGGACGGATAGCTGCTTTGGGCCGATTCATTTCGAGGTCGTCGGATCGGAGTCACAGATTCTTCTCCTTACTCAAAAAGAAAAATGATTTCCTATGGATCCCGGAATGTCAGCAAGCATTGGAGGAATTAAAGGGGGTACTTATCGAGCCCATCCCTGCTCCACACTTTGAAAGAGGATGAGAAACTATACTTATACTTGGTTGTGTCCGAAGTAGCGGTAAGTGGCGTACTAGTTCGAGAAGAGCAACATACACAATTTCCTATTTATTATGTAAGTCCAACCTTAGGAGACGCTGAAACTAGGTATCCGCACTTAGAGAAGTTAGCACTTGAATTAATAAGTGAGTCTACAAAATTAAAACCATATTTCCAATGTCACCCCATATGTGTGTTAACTACTTATTCGCTCCGAAATGTTTTGCACAAGCCCGAGTTGTCGGGGCGATTAGCAAAATAGGCCATCGAACATGGCGGGTACGATATCGAATATCAACCCCGAACGACTATCAAGTCTAAAATTTTAGCAGACTTCGTAGTTGATTTTACACCAACCCTCGTACCCAAAATGGAAAAGGAACTTCTACTAAAGTCGAGTACATCATCGGGGGTATGGACCCTTTTCACTGACGGTGCCTCAAATGTGAAAGGGTCCGAGCTTGGCATCGTTTTGAAGCCACCCACGGGTAACACTATAAAACAATCCATTAAAACTTCCCGATTGACTGACAACGAGAGCGAGTACGAGGCCATGATTGCAGGTCTCGAATTAGCTAAAAGTCTAGGAGCGGAGGTCATTAAGGCCAAGTGTGACTCTCTGTTGGTGGTGAACCAAGTGAACAAAAGCTTCGAGGTTCGGGAATATAGAATGTAAAGATATTTGGACAAGTTACAGGTGACACTGCACCTCTTCAAGGAGTGGACCCTAGATCACGTGCCTCGAGAACAAAACAGTGAAGCCACGCACTTGCGAACTTGGGGTCGTCAGCCGAAGAAGATGACATTGTCCCGAGGACTGTTATCCGTTATCGAGATCTATGGTCGAGGAGGGTCACGCCGAGACAAACTCCACAAGCTTGACTGGGATTGGAGGAATAAATATGTTGAATATTTAAAGCACGAAAATCTCCCTTCGTACCCTAAAGAGTCGAAAGCCCTACGAACTGCAACCTGATTCACATTCGATGAAGATGGAGTGTTGTACAGGAGGACTTTCGATGGACCATTGGAGGTATTCTTAGGACCGGGGGACACCGATTATGTTCTGGAGAGATCCACAAAGGTACTTGTGGGAACCACTCCGGCGCTGACTCTTTGATTCATAAAATTGTTAGAGCGGGGTACTACTAGGATAGCATGGAAAAAGATACTAAGGAGTTTGTTCGAAAATGCGACAAATGCCAAAGGTTTGCACCAAAATCCATCAGCCCGGAGAAAAACTCCATTCAGTCCTATCCCCGTGGTCATTCATGAAATGGGGGATGGACATCGTCGGCCCTCTTCCAACGGCACCAGGTAAAGCTAAATTCATTTTGTTTATGACTGACTACTTTTCTAAATGGGTGGAAGCACAGGCCTTTGAGAAGGTAAGAGAAAAAGAGGTCATAGACTTCATATGGTATCACATCGCGTGTCGGTTCGGGATACCCGCTGAAATCGTATGCGACAACGCGAAGCAATTCATCGGCAGCAAGGTAAAAACGTTGCTCGAAGAACACAAAATAAAAAGGATCTTATCGTCACCATATCACCCAAGCGCAAATGGACAGGACGAATCCACGAACAAGACTATTATCCAAAATTTAAAGAAAAAATTGAGTGACACTAAGAGGAAATGGAGAGAGGTTCTGCCCGAGTTCCTTGGGGAATACCGGACGACATCAAAGTCCAGCACGGGGGAAACTCTGTCTCCTTGGTATATGGATCTGAGGCCTTAATCCCAGTCGAGGTCGGAGAACCTAGCACCAGGTTTTGGCATGCAACGGAGGAATCAAATCACGAGGCTATGAACACTAGCCTCGAGCTACTGGATGAAAAACGAGGAGCAACACTTGTTCGGATGGCCGCACAGAAACAAAAAATCGAGAGATATTATAACAGAAGGGCCAACCTTCGCCACTTCAGAATCGGAGACTTAGTTCTAAGGAAAGTCACCCTAAATACTCGAGACCCCAACGAAGGGAAACTAGGCCCGAATTGGGAAGGCCCATATCAAGTTATTGGTATCGTCGAAAAGGGATCTTACAAACTTGGCACGATGGAAGGAAAACAATTGCCAAACAATTGGAATGTGTCATTGCTTAAACAATATTATTGCTAAGGAATGACTTTCTCGTTTTTCCATTGTATTCGATACTAACTCATTGCAGATGTTCGATCGAAGACGTCGAGGGCACCCTTCTACACAAAGACCTTAGGTTTTAAAGAACGTGTTGCACTCATTTTTCCTTAGATCGGGTTTTATCCCAAATGGGTTTTTCCAACGAGGTTTTTAACGAGGCAACAACTATGTTCTACCTAAGGAGAATTCAACAGTATCGAAGGATTCTTTTTAATCAACCTCGAATACTGTGGGGAATCACCCTCGAAATCTATATTTTCGATAAAAATATTTCACTCCAAAGAGGGCTTTGATTTTGTAATGGGACAGACGGTCATAGGAACCATGTCCATATAGAATAGCCGAGCCCCGATGGAAAAAACATGTACGCATGTATGAATTATTCAAAGAAGCATTCTTTCTGTATTAAACACTTTGTGTCTCCAAGAAATTTGCTACTATACGAGCTCCATACTTGTGATTCTCTGTGAGAAACGGCTCAAGAGAAAAAACACGAATACACCTCGGCTACTCGGGGACTGTCATCGACAGTCAGCACATTCTAGTTGTCTAAACTCGAATTCGTAAAACCTCAAAGAGGCATCCCTTAACGTAAAGGCCAAGGCCATCACACTTGGGGACTAACATTTCGAAAAAGTTCAAAACGCTATCGGGAAACAAGTCCAAGAGACATCCCGAAGGCTACGGCCATATTAAAGACTACGATCATATAAAAAGGCTACGGCCGAAAAAGTGCGGCTCGGAGACGTCCAACTTCCGCCATAAACTAAAGGCCTTCAAATAATTTGAAAACTAGTTAAATAAAAAGCTACCCTCGGCAAAATAATCAAAGGGCTTCGATAAAATCAGGCCTTAAGAAACCCTAGAGGTATCAAATTATTCACATACAAACTTGTGCTAAGGCACCAAAAACAAAAGGGTTCCGATCGACGCTAATCCCTCGAAAACCCAATGGGTAAAAGATGTATGCCAAGGCATAAACATAAAAAACAATTACTAAGTCTTTTAAGCCGAAAAGGGAAAATAATAGCTATCTCTTAGAGGCCATAACAGCCCGACTTAAAAGAGCCTAAGGGCCGATACACTTAGGGTTCGAGACCTTGTCCTCACCCCATCCGAACCCAAGGGTTCCATTATCTCGAGCTCGCACAAAGTCGACTTAAACATAGCTCGGGATTCACCAAAAAACCTTAAGAGGTATTCTATCATAAGGTAGCCTACCAATTACTAAAAGAACCTACGGGGTTTATTTTACTCTGAGTCTGAGCCGATGCTCACTCAATTATTGAAGTTATGACATCGAAAATTAATTCTTCATAAAACGAAAATGAAGCAAACTTTACAGAAAATCGAAGACGAAGCGGAAAGGAAAGGAATTCTTTATATACATGAGGAATATCTACAATGCCCACATGGGGCCTTACACTAAATAAAAGGGGGAAAATCCTAAAGGCCTAATCCGCTTTAGGAACTGCATCTTCGGTAGCCACACCTTCAAGAACCTCCTTCTCGAGGGTTTCATCCTCGTCACCTCCACTCTCGGAACCACTAGCCGAGTCTTCGTTGTCGGAAAGAAGAGCGGCAGCCTCATCCTCTAGAGACTTTGCCTTTTCAATCTCAGCTGAGAGGTCAAAGCCACGGGCATGCACTTCCTCGAGATTCTCTCTCTGACATTGTCGCCTGGCATGGTCGACAGCGCATGACAACTTGACTTCAGCAGCAGTAGAAATCTCCTGTGCCCAAATGTTGGTAGTCGCGGCGTAAGCTCAATAAGAGGCCACAAATGCCTCCGCCTAAAATTTAGCCTTTGCGAGTTTGGTGGCCGACTTAGCTTCGAGCTCCTCAATCTTTCGGCTCCGGGCCAATCTTTCCACCTTCACGTTGTGAAGTTGAAATTCAACTGAAGTCAGCTAGGCCTGAAGCGTGTCCTTATCCGAAGCAAGGTGATCCATATGCTGCTTCCACTCCAGAATCTCGGCCTCTTTCACCTTGAGCTCCTCTCGAAGCTGCTCCATCAACTTGCCCTTCTGCTGGGCCTGCAAGGTCGAAGTGTTAGTCGCTAAGCCAGATAAACATATGACAGACTCTCAAAAGCTGCAGTACTTGCTCGATAAGCTCGGTCTGTTCTCGATGAGCCTTCGTCAAGTCGTCTCTAAGGCCCCTAATCTCCTCTTATTTTTTAACATAGAGGAGTTTGAGGCTATTCCCCTCCCCCACGAGCTTCTTGATTTCAGCCTCGCATCGGGCGAGCTCGGCTCGAGACTTGGAGAACGCTTGTCGATGGAGCGTCATAGCCTTCACACAAAGAAACGAAGTCAGACTTAGAAAAACAAGATTGATTTACGAGCATAATTATGGAAGCAAAAGCTTACTTGCTTAAGAAGACGCTGAGCCTCGTCAAAAATAAATGAGGCATCCGGGTCGGAACCATCTTCGACCCCCCGCAAAGCATCCCTAAAAAACATCGTTCCCTTTGTGGATCACCCCCGGTCAGGAGTTCTCATGGCTTGGCATCTCGGAACTGCCCTTCGGAGAACACAAGACCAGGAGGCGATTCATCTATGTTAATTATCCCAATTGATTCGCTTGGGACATTATCTTCTCTTTGGAGGGCCTCGGAATTAGGCTCCTCAGGCTTACCCCCCTAATATCCTCTAGGACGAGGTGCGCTTTTACCACCCGATGGCTCAGGGACTCTGCTCGAGCTCCCCTCCAAGATCTCCTCGATTAAAGATTGAACTGCATCATCCATCATCGGTTCGGCGGGCTTCGTAGTCTCAGTGCTCCCCCCTTTTTTGAGCTACCAACGGGCAGTCGACATCCTATCGTTCTTCCTCTTCATCTCGCAATTGTTGGACCGCATCTGCAGATAGGGCTGCAGTGTCCGCCCTAGGTTTTCGAGCCTTATTTTTCTTGGGCTTCGCAAAACTTGCTGGCGAGGACCTTTTCCTTTTCTTCTCTCTGATTGGCTTTGGAATTTCCTCTTCACCGGGCGGGGGCGGCCTCATAATAGCAGCATATCTGAGGCTTGCGTAGGGGGGAAGTAAGTATTTTACAGAGAAACGTCAATGTATAAACAAGGGAACTCATCATCATTTTTTGCCTCCCACCGACCCTTGGCCAAATCACGCCAACACCGTTCCTCATGTGAAGAAGTGGAAGTCAGTCGCTGAACCCAACCCGCGAGGTTCGAAATCGCACCAGGACACCAAAGGACATTTGCATCATCAAAGAGGAATTAGGTCGAGGAAGAATAGGGAAAGCAGAGCAGTAATCATCATCGATATATTTGAACTTACGCTTATGTTCCATTCCTCAGGGATGGCATCCTTTCAGCAGGTATTAAATCAGAGGTCTTGATGCGGACAAACCGGCTCATCCATCCTCGGTCCTTGTCCTCATCGATGCTAGAAAATAGCGCCTTCGAGGATCGGTGCTGGAGTTTTATCAAACCACCTCGATAGAGTAGAGGGTTGTATAGCCTGATCAGGTGATCGAGGGTAAAGGGCATCCCCTCTATCTTGCCTGAGAAATACCTGAGCAAATTGACGATGCGCTAGAAAGAAGGGTAGATCTAGCCGAGGGACACCCAATATTAGTGACAGCAGTCGAGAATGACTGGATCGATGGGACCCAGTGTGAAATGATATGTGTACACGCTTAAGTATCCTTCCACATGAGTGGTGAAGTCCTCTTCTGAGGAAGGAATCACCACCTCATTATCCTCCCAATGACAATCGTTTTTCACCTGCTCGAGATCGCCTTCGGTTATTTAGCAGATATATCGGTATATGGGTTTGCATCGGCCTAGGACTAAAGTAGGTTTATCGATTTTGAAATCAAAAGATAGCTCACACGGCCCTGGAAAAGACTCAAAAGAAGAAAAGAAGTTGATGTTGTTGAAGGCAGAATGAACTCAGGGAAGATGAAGAAGCTAGTAAGGTTTTGGGAAAAGTTTGAGAAGTAAAGGTTGTGAAATTGGCCTATTTATAGTAGCCACTTCAACGGTTTGATGAAACCAATGGCCGACTGTCAGCCGCCTTCAATTAATGGCTTGGGTAGCTGTGCAGAAGTGACCTTTCAATCACTTCTATAAATGACGTCATAAAGGGGACATCACGATCGAGGATCGGGGATCAAAACGTTTCTTATCACTTTTTTCTAAGAAACGTGGGGACTATCTGTATATGATCAAAACCAGTTACGCCCGATTTCATGGGTTCCCAGTTCAGAATGGACCAAGCAAGCCCAGTAGATCGAGCTCGAGCCTGATGACGGAGTACAATGCTCGAAGGCTGAAGCACACGATGAATACCGGGGCCTTGTATGGCCAACCCCGAGATAATGCCTTTATGAGTTTGTAACAGAAAGAGCGAGATTCCCGCAATAGCCCAAAGATCAAGGCGTAAATTCCGGAAAGGATTTGTACGAATTCGTACTAGGTGGTTAGACAACTGTACAATTAGATTCCTTACTAGAAATGGAAATGTACTTTATTTAGGACCCCCCTATTATTAAAGGGGAGCTCATTCATTTTTGTATCATCATCAATCATTGGCGAAGAATATACACTCTTACCATCACTTATCAGAATTGTCTCTTAGTTTTTTTGTTCTTACTTTACTGTTCACATTAGTGTACCTCGAGGCCATCATAACTCGAGGTCGAGACTTGCTTGTACACTGGTTAGATTCAGCCTACTTCTTTGATCTATTCATTTAATATCTTGTTTATTAACTAGCATTGAACTAAATCACGTATATTTAATATCTCAATACAAATTTAATTGTTACTCAGATTTTAGGGTAAACAAGAAGCAAATTCAAAATTTAGAGTTAAGTTTCACACGAACTCAATGACTATAGATTAAGTATCTTGTATATATGCATTTAGCACTTAGCTGTGGTAAAATGATAAGTTTTTCACTTTCAGTTCTCAATTGCATAGGTTAAATCGCATAGTTTGGGTGAAAACCCGGTGCGGGTATTATTTAGCCGTGAACTTGTGTTTAGCATTTAGAACATAGGGAACCTAATTTTCCAACTCAATTAAATCTAATTTTCTTATAGTGTATTACTTCCTGCCACAATCTCTACATAAAATTTCAATTCGTTGTTGGCTGATGCTTTTCTGAATCCGATACATGCACCACAGGAATGAGTATTTATTCGTTAATTATAATTGAGATATATTTTTAAATTATCTCAATTTTGTCACTTGATTAAATATAATATCCATATCTTATATTGTTCTTACAGCAATTACAGCACTGCTTTTTGTTTTAAGTACGTAATTTTTCTATTAATTTAATCATTCTGTGATGACCCGAAAGGTCATCTTATGTGTTAGAACTCAATTCTGCGCTTTTAAGCTTTTAACACCTCATTTTATCCTTTCTCGATTTGCGTGCGCAATCCGGACGTGTTTCCAAAAAATTGTTATGTTAAAAACTGAGTAAAATAAGAATTTTTGCCTAAAAACTTCATCTGAGTTGACCTCGGTCAACATTTAGTAAACGGACCTGGATTAGTATTTTGACGGTCCCGGTGGGTCCGTACCGATTTGAGACTTGGGCGTATGCCTAGAATCGAATTTGGGAGTCTCTAGTCCGAGATATCAGACTTTGTCAAAATTTGAAAGTTAAAGCCTTAAGGAATTTGAAATGTTTGCTAAAGCTTGCCTTTTTGGATAACGGGTCCGTATTTTGGTTTCGAAACCCGGTATAGGTCCAATACCATATTTATGACTTGTCTATGAAATTTGATGAAAAACAGAGTGGGTTTGACATGATCTGAATGTCCGGTTGTGAAAAATAGAAGTTTCAAAGTTTTCTTGAAAATGTCATTTGACTTTGTGTTCAATTCGTAGTTCTTGGTGTTATTTTGGCCATTTGATTGCGCGAGCAAGTTTGTATGATGTTTTTAGACTTGTGTGCATAGTTGGTTTAGTGTCCCGAGAGCTCGGGTGAGTTTCGGATAGAATACAGAGTGAATTGAACTTAGAAAATCATAGCTAGTGCATCAGGTCTGCAGATTTCGCTTTTGCGAGATCTGGCTCGCAAATGCGAGCCTCACATTTGCGAAGAGACCATCGCATATGCGAGCAGTGGGGGTGGACCTTCGCATTTGCGATCCTCATTTGTTCGCATTTGCGATGACAGCAAGCCTAGGGCATTTTTCGCATTTACGAAGAAATTGTCGCAATTGCGGGTTCTCATTTGTGAACCCCATGTCGCAATGCGATACCTGCAGCTGAACGAAAGATGACTTAGACGAGATTTTTTATTCATTCTTCAAAATTTTCAAACCTAGAAGCACAAGAGGCGATTTTTCAAAGAACTTTTCTTTCCCAAATCATTGGTATGTGATTTTAAACTAATTTCTTTCAATCTTTCACTACTTTTCCTAAGATTTCAACCTAATATCCAAAATTTTCATGACAGAGGGATTTTGGGTAGAAATTAGGGATTTGGTAATTTGGAGATATAGACCTCAAATTGAGGTCAGATGCCAAAACAAATCACATAATCGGGCTCAGGGGTTAATGGGTAATCGGATTTTGGTCCGAATTTCGGGCTTGGACCAAGTGGGCGCGGGTATTGACTTTTGTTGCCTTTTTCACTAATGGCCTAAATTGAATTCTTTACTATCGTGGGTAGTTTTTAAGACTTAAATTGAATTTTTTTGGTTGGTAATTTGCTAGATTCTATTGGTTCGGAGGCTTGTGTGAAAGAAAAAGTCATGGTTGAGCTTTGAGTTTGGTCGTTGGAGCGAGGTAAGTGTCATGGTTAACCTTGACTCGAGGGAATAGGAATTGTTTGCCTTATTGCTACTTGTTTTGATATTGGGTGCAACGTATATGTGAGGTGACAAGTACTTATGCGTTGTTGACAGGTTATAGCATGCAGGTTGGCTTGTTCCATGTAGTTTACTACTTAATTTGAGTCGTTATCCATGCTTAGATTAATCACTTGCTAAATTGATAGCCTTATTGTGTTTACGGACTTTTGGTGATAATTGGGAATTGAATTTAAATTTTAAATTTGTATTGTGCCACTGTTGAGGTTAGGCTCGACATTTACGAGGCTATAAAGTTTAGGAACAAATTTCACTTATATTCTTCTCTGTTGTGCTATTTTTTTCTCACAATGCTAATTGAACTCTTCTACTCTTATTCTCTCGAAGATGACGAGAACATGTACCGCATCTTCAGCTGAGCAGCAGCCAGAGCCTCTAGTGGCAGCTCCTACGAGGGCAGAGGTCGAGGCCATGCCAGAGGCCGAGGCAGGGGCCAGCATAGAGCCCGAGCAGCAGCCCCAGTAGTGGAGCCTCAGGAAGAGTTTGACGATGAGGTTCCAGCCTAGACTGTTCCTGCCGGCCCAGCTTAGGTTCTGGAGGAGTTCATTGCCACCCTAGTGCTTCAGGGCGCTTTGGTCCGTTTGGTGGGCCTTATGGATAGTGTGGCCCAGATTGGCACATTTTCCATGGCACCAGCCATCTCTCAAGCTAGACGAGGAGCACAGACTCCTGCTACTCACACTCCGGAGTAGATGGCTCCCCAATATCAGACTCTAGTAGCTCAGCCAGTCAAAGTAGTTTAGTTGGTTGTTACGGCGCAGGCCAGTGATGGGCCAGCTGTGTCTTCTAAGGCTTTATGGAGATTGGACAAGTTCACCAAGCTATTTCTATTTCACTTCAATGGTGCATCTTCAGAGGACCCCCAGGAGTATCTTGACAGCTATCATGAGGTTCTATTGAACATGGGTATAATGGAGACCAATGGGGTCGACTTTGCTGCATTTCAGATGATTGGTTCCACCAAGAAATGGTGGAGAGATTATTTGTTGACCAGACCAGCTGAGTCGCTTGCTCTTACTTGGGACCATTTCTCTGAGCTCTTCCTAGAGAAGTTTCTCCTGATCACATTGAGAGAGGAGCATCGTTGTCAGTTCGAGCGTCTTCAGCATGGCAGTATGGCTGTTACTTAGTATGAGACCCGTTTTGTGGATTTGGCCCGTCATGATCTTCTTATACTTCCTACTGAGAGAGAGAGGGTGATGAGGTTTATTGAGGGACTTGCCCAGCCTATTAGATTGCAGATGGCTAAGGAGACTGGGAGTGGGCTTTCTTTTCAGGAGGCTGCCAATGTCGCCAGGCGAGTCGATGTGGTTCTCGCTTAGGGAGGTCAGGGGTCTGACAAGAGACCTCGTTATTCCGGTGGGTTCAGTGGCGCCTCATCTAGAGACAGGGGTATTTTTGGTATAGGTCATCCTCCCAGGCCGTTTCATTCAACACTCCAGGCATCCCACGGTGCTCCAGGTGGTCGTGGTCCTCATATGCCTTATTCTGATCAGCTAGCCTACAGTGCACCACCAGCTTCTATTAGTGCACCTCCGCTCCAAAGTTTGCAGGGTGGTTACTCAGGTCGACAGGGTCAGTTCACGGCAAGCAGCCAGAACAGCCGAGGTCTTGTTATACTTATGGTGATCCAAGGCACATTGCTCGATTTTGCCCTCGTGCATCGAGCAGTCCACAGCATCAGGGTTCTCGTGCCATGGTCCCGGCACCGGGTGCTGCACCGCCCACTCAGCCACCTAGAGGTAGGGGTCAAGAAGCTAGAAATGGTGGTCCGACCATTAGTGGTGGAGGTCAGGTCGCTAGAGGTGGAGGCTAGCCAGCCAGGGGTCGTCGTAGACATGTAGTTCAGAGTGGTGGGGCCCAACCCTGATGCTATGCTTTTCCAGCCAAGGCCTGAGGCTGAGTCATCTGACGTCGATATCACAAGTATTGTTTCAGTTTGCAGTAGAGATGCTTAAGTTCTATTTGATCCTGGTTCCACTTACTCCTATGTGTCTTCCTATTTTGCTTCATATTTAGTTGTGCCTCGTGATTCTTTGAGTGCCCATTTGTATGTGTCCACACCCGTGGGGGATGCTATTATTGTAAATCGTGTTTATCGTTCGTGTGTGGTCACCATTGGGAGTCTTGAAACTAGTGTAGATCTTCTACTTCTCGTTATGGTTGATTTTGATGTTATATTGGGTATGGATTGGTTGTCACATTATCACGTTATATTGGACTGTCATGCCAGATTGGTTGTCACCTTATCAAGCTATATTGGACTGTCACGCTAAGACGGTGACCTTCGCCTTGTCGGTGTTACCTCGATTAGAGTGGAGAGGGACTCTTGGCCATTCTACCAGCAGGGTTATCTCTTATATAAAGGCTCGGCGTATGGTCAAGAAGGGGTGTCTAACTTATTTGGCTTATGTTCGTGATTCTAGTGTAGAGGTTCCTTCCATGGATTCCATACCAGTTGTTCGTGAGTTTCCAAAGGTATTTCATGCAGACCTGCCGGGGATACCACCCGACATGGATATTGATTTCTGTATTGATTTGGCTCCGGGCACTCAGCCAATTTCCATTCCGCTATACCGTATTGCCCCGCTAGAGTTGAAGGAATTGAAGGAATTATTACAAGATTTGCTCGATAAGGGCTTCATTAGACCTAGTGTCTAGCCCTGGGTAGACTTGTGTTGTTCGTGAAGAAGAAGGATGGATCGATGATGATGTGCACAGATTATCGGCAGTTGAACAAAGTCACCATCAAGAACAAGTATCCATTGCCGAGGATTGATGACTTATTTGATCAGCTTCAGGGTGACAAGATATTTTCAAAGATTAATTTGAGATCTGGCTACCATCAGTTGAGGATTAGGGAATACAATGTCCCTAAGACAGCTTTTCGGACTCGATACGGGCATTATGAGTTTCTAGTGATGTCCTTGGGGTTGACAAATGCCACAACAGCATTTATGGATTTGATGAACTGAGTGTTCAAGACTTATTTGGACTCCGTTGTGATTGTGTTTATTGATGATATCTTGATCTACTCCCGCAGTCGAGAGGAACACGAGCAGCATCTTAGGATTGTACTTCATACTATAAGAGACATCTAGTTCTATACTAAATTTTCAAAGTGCGAGTTTTGGTTGGATTCAGTCGCTTTCTTGGCTCACGTTGTATCAGTAGAGGGAATTGAGGTAGATCCTAAGAAGATTGAGGCAGTTCAGAACTGGCCTAGATCTACTTCAGCTACGGAGATCAGGAGTTTCTTGGGTTTGGCAGGCTATTACCGTTGATTTGTGGAGGGATTTCCATCTATAGCAGCCACGTTGACCATGTTGATCTAGAAGGGTACCCCGTTCAGATGGTCAGACGAGTGTGAGGCGAGCTTTCAGAAGCTAAAGACGGCTTTTGACTACAACGTCGGTGTTGGTGTTGCCCACAGGTTCAGGATCTTAGACGGTATATTATAATGCGTCCCGTGTTGGGCTTGGTGTGGTATTGATGTAGGAGGGGAGGGTGACTGCATATACGTCACGACAGTTGAAGGTTATTGAGAAGAATTACCATGTCCATGACTTAGAGTTGGCAGCCATTGTTCATGCGCTGAGGATTTGGTGGCACTACCTTTACGGCGTGTCGTGTGAGGTTTACCACGTATCATCGGAGCCTTCACTATTTGTTCAAGCAAAATGATCTCAATTTGAGGCAGTGGAGGTGGTTGGAGCTATTGAAAGACTATGATATCACTATCTTGTATCATCCCGGGAAGGCCAATGTGGTGGCCGACGCCCTGAGTAGGAAGGCAGCGAGTATGGGCAGCCTTGCGTTCTTTCCAGTCGGTGAGAGGCCGCTTGCATCAAATGTTCAGATTTTAGCCAACTAGTTTGTGAGGTTGGATACTTCAGAGCCCAGTCGTGTTCTAGCTTGTACAATCGCTCGGTCTTCTTTGTTTGAGCGCATTAGAGATCGGTTGGATGACGACCCTCATTTAATGGTCCTTAGGGACACAGTAGGGCACAGTGGTACCAATCAGGTTACTGTTGGTGATGACGGGGTCTTGAGGATGCAGGGTGGTGTTTGTGTGCCTAATGTGGATGGACTTCGTGAGTTAATTCTTGAGGAGGCCCACATCTCCTGGTATTCTATTCATCCAGGCGCCTCAAAGATGTATCAGGACTTGCGGCAGCATTATTGGTGGAGAAGGATGAAGAAGGATATAGTTGCTTATGTAACTCGGTGCCTAACTTGTCAGAAGGTAACGTATGAGCATCACAGACCTGGTGGTTTGCTTCAGAAGATAGAGATTCCTGAGTGAAAGTGGGATCGTATCACTATGGATTTCGTTGTTGGACTCCCACTGACTCAGAGGAAGTTCTATGTCGTTTGGGTCATTGTGGACAGGCTGACTAAGTCAGCGCATTTCATTCATGTGGCAGTTACCTATTCTTCGGAGCGGTTGGCAGAGATTTATACCCGCGAGATCGTCCGTCTACACGGTGTGCCCGTGTCTATAATTTCTGACCGAGGTGCGCAATTCACCTCGCACTTCTAGAGGGCAGTACAACATGAGTTGGGTATGCGGGTTGAGTTGAGCACATCATTTCATCCTCAGACGGACGGACAGTCCGAGCGCACTATTCAGATATTGTAGGATATGCTCCGCGCATGTGTTATAGAATTCGGAGGATCGTGGGATCAGTTCTTTCCCTTGTAGATTTCACCTACAACAACAGCTACTAGTCGAGCATTCAGATTGCCCTCTATGAGGCATTATACGGTAGGCAGTTTCGGTCACCAGTTTGGTGGTTTGAGTCGGTGGAGGCTCGGTTATTGGGTACAGATTCGGTGCAGGATGCCTTGGATAAGGTCAAGATTATTCAGGATCGACTTCGCACAGCTCAGTCCAGGAAGAAGAGTTATGCCGACCGTAGGGTTCGTGATGTCGCATTCATGGTCGGAGAGAGAGTGTTGTTGCGGGTATCACCCAAGAAGGGTGTGATGAGGTTCGGAAAGAAGGGTAAGTTGAGCGCTAGGTATATCGTACTTTTTGAGATTCTGTAGAGAGTGGGAGAGGTGGCTTACAAGCTTGTGTTACAGGCGGGGTTATTAGCAGTTCATCCGGTGTTCCATGTGTCCATGCTTCGGAAGTATCACGGCGATCCGTCCCATGTATTAGATTTCAGTTCTGTCCAGTTGGACAAGGATTTAACTTACGAGGAGGAGCCGGTGGCTATTCTAGCTTGACAGGTTCGTCAAGTGAGGTCAAAAATTTATCCTTCAGTTTGAGTGCGGTGGAGAGGTCAGCCCTTCGAGGCAGCTACTTGGGAGTCCGAGTCGGACATGCAGAGTAGATATCCCCACCTTTTCACCAGTTCAGGTACCTTTCTATGTCCGTTCGAGGACGAACGATTGTTTTAGAGGTGGAGAATGTGATGACCTGAAAGGTCATCTTATGTGTTAGAACCCAATTCTGCGCTTAAGCTTTAAACACCTCATTTTATACTTTCTCAATTTGCGTGCGCATTTTGGGCGTGCTTCTGGAAAGCTGTTATGTTAAAAACTGAGAAGAATAAGAATGTTTGCCTAAAAACTTCATTTGAGTTGAGCTCGGTCAACATTTTTAGTAAACAGACCTGAATTCGTGTTTAGACGGTCCTGGTGGATCCGTAGCGTGATTTGGGACTTGGACGTACGCCCGGAATTGAATTCAGGAGTCCCTAGTCCGAGATATCGGACTTTGTCAAAATTTGAAAGTTAAAGTCTTAAGGAATTTGAAGTGTTTGACTAAAGCTTAACTTTATGGATAACGGGTTTGTATTTTGGTTCCGGAACCCGGTATAGGTGCAATATCATATTTATGACTTGTCTGTGAAATTTGATGAAAAATGGAGTTGGTTTGAAGTGATTCGAACGACCGGTTGTGAAAATAGAAGTTTCAAAGTTTTCTTGAAAATTTCATTTGATTTGGTGTTCAATTCGTAGTTCTAGGTGTTATTTTGGTGACTTGATTGCGCGAGCAAATTCGTATGATGATTTTAGACTTGTGTGCATAGTTGGTTTTGAGCCCCGATGGATCGCGTGAGTTTCGGATAGGCTACAGAATGAATAAAACTTAGAAAATCATAGTTGGTGCATCAGGTCTGCATATTTTGCATTTGCGAGATCTGGATCGCAAATACGAGCCTCGTATTTGCAAAAAGACCATCGCATTTGCTAGTAGTGGGTTGGGGGTGGACCATCGCATTTTCGATCCTCACTTGTCCGCATTTGCGAACACTTATTCGCATTTGAGATAACAGAATTTCTAGGGCATTTTTCGCATTTGCGAAGAAATTGTCGCATTTGCGAACCCCAGGTCGTAAATTCGATACCTGCAGCTAAACGAAAGATGACTTAAACTGGATTTTTGATTCACTCTTTAAATTTTCAAACCTAGAAGCACAAGAGGCGATTTTTCAAAGAACTTTTCTTCCCCAAATCATTGGTAAGTGATTTTAAACTAATTTCTTTCAATCTTTCACTACTTTTCGTAAGATTTCAACCTAAAGTCTAAAGTTTTCATGGTAGAATTGGGGGTTTTGGATAGAAATTAAGGATTTGGTAATTTGGGGATTTAGACCTCAGATTGAGGCCGGATTACAAAACAAATCACATAACCGGGCTCGGGGTGAATGGGTAATCGGGTTTTGTTCCGAATTTTGGGTTTAGACTAAGCAAGCCCGGGTGTTGACTTTTTCACTAATGGACTAAATTGAATTCTTTACAATCGTGGGTAGTTTCTAAGACTTAAATTGAATTGTTTCGTTGGTAATTTGCTACATTCTATTGGTTCTGAGGCTTGTGTGAAAGGAAAAGTCGTGGTTGACCTTTGAGTTTTGTCGTTGGAGTGAGGTAAGTGTCGTGGTTAACATTGACTCGAGGGAATATGAATTGTTTGCCTAATTGCAACTTGTTTTGATATTGGGTACAACGTATATGTGAGGTGACGAGTACTTATGCGTTGTTGTGGGGTTATAGCATGTGGGTTGGCTTGTTCCATGTAGTTTATTACTTAATTTGAGTCATTATCCATGCTTAGATTAGTGACTTGCTAAATTGATAGCCTTATTGTGTTTACGGACTTTTGGTGATAATTGGGAATTGAATTTAAAGTTAAAATTTGTATTATGGAACCGTTGTTGAGGTAAAGCCTGTTATTGTTTAATTCTATATTCCCGCTCTATGTTGTTCATTGTTTTGTGGTGAGGGGGAGTATTAATGCACAAAGGGTGATGTCGTGCCATATTAAGAGTGTAATGCACGAAGGGCGATGTCGTGTCGTATTGGGAGCGTAATGCATAAAGGGTGATGCTATGTCGTATCATTGATTTACATTGTGAAGTTGAGAGTAAAAGGACGAAAGGTGATGCCGTGTAACATTTTGTTACATTGAGGTTGAGAGTAAAAGCACGAAGAGTCTCTTCCTAGTTTTTATCATTTACTGTTTCTTTACTTTAAAACAGGTATTTTCCTTTTCAGACTTTGTTTGTAGTAAATCATAGTATTTCGTGAGTTGTGACTCTAGATCCTAAATGTTTCAGATATTACAGGTTTATATTATTCCGCAAAGATGTTTTTGTTCTGTTTTAGCTTAGATGTTCTTATTATTGAAATTGTTCAAAGTTGGCATTAAAATCCTCTAACGTTGTCTTGCCTAGCAAGTGAAATGTTAGGTGTTATCACGATTCTGACGGTGGGAATTCCGGATTGTGACACATTCAATATCTAATGTTTAAATACTGACTATTTTTGGTTCGCATAGAATAAGTTTAAGTAACTATTCTCACATTGTACGTAATTTTACCTTGTATTTCTAGGAGACTGTTTTCACGGTAGCCGTGACGTCCTGGTCAAGATCAATTTTACCTATATATGTTTAATAGTGAAAGAATCTTGTATCATCTCAATCCATCATCCCACCACATGATGACTTTAGTACTTCGAAATTATAGTGCCTCTTGCAACTAGTTGCGTGCGCAGAGGGATACTAGCATTATTTTAAACATTGGCATCGAATTTAGCACATTAGCAGCTGACTACTGTACCTCTAAATTTTCATATTCAAATCCTCCAACCGATAATTAAACTCTTCTTAGTGACCCCATGTCAACTTCATATTACTATATTCCCCAAAATGCAGATTTTCCCAGTGCGATCCCAGACACACACGCACATACCCCACCCCCATCAAACGTGTCTTTCAGTTTCTTTTCCATTGCAGATGTCCCATTTCTGGTGCTTCTTCCCCATCTTGTTCACTTTTTTCTTTTTCTTTTTTGCATAAGATACCTATCTTCTTCAATCCTACTTAGTTGATATCACAACAAGAAAATTGAGTCCTTTATATGGGAAAAAGCAGAGGAATCGTGACAGTATATTTCATTGAAATGAAAAAAGAGCAATAATGGAAGCATTGAAATGAAAGTACCAAGAAATTGCTAAGTTGTAATTGAGATCTTCAATGAATTTAAGTCCGACTACAATTAACTTAAACGCATAGTTTTATGAGGAGAAAAAAATAATTCAAAACTCTATAATTCCAACCCCTCCCTTTTAATGTCTTCACAATTCTAGGAAAAAAAAACAGAGGAGTAATTTGAACCCCAAAAGAAATTATAATTATACTTACCAAAAAAAAAAAAGGAAAGAAAGTCAAACCGAATTGAGCTGAAATTAGAAAGTCCATTTCAAGATCTTGACTCTGAGATCAACCTTACACTTAGCATTACTTGTTGACGCCACAGCTGGAGCTTTCCCTTTTGGAGTTGGTCCATGAATTCCTTCACATGTTACTCTGATCCCTACCCTTTTGCTTTTTAATTTGTCCATTTTCACTACAACCATTGTATCCATCAATAATGTTACCGGCAACCCAGCTTTTCTCTTCAGATCTGATTTCAAAGACGAGACGGAATCAGCATCAAGAACTTGAGACACCATTGACAGAGTGGAATGTATAATAGTGATATTATTTGGACTGCTAGTGAACCCTGGAAACGACCCATTTGCTAAAACAACTTGATTTGATAGCGCAGTTATAGAGATGGGGTTATAGTTGTATATCAGTTTCTTGTTTGGGTTTTTTGTTGAGAGTGTAAGGTTGAGTTTTGCAGTGAGGTGGGTGGTGTCATCGGGAGTGGTAGTGAGGTTGAACTGTGAGATTTTGAGTGAAGAGATTGAAAAAGCGGGGCGTTGAGGATGGTAAAGGACGTAGAAAATAGCACCGGCAATGGCTGCGAGGAGAAGGATAATGAGAATGCTGAGAATGAACCAGAAACAGCACATGCAGAAACAACGTCGGCAGTTGCAACGGCGGTGGTTGTGTCGGTGGTAGGCAGTTGGTGTCGGTCGGTAAGGGATGCGATTTGGATTGTACATCTGGTTCTTGACGGTGGCGACAGCTGGATTTACGGCGGTGGCTGTGGCATTGGGAGCGGTGGCTGTGCCATTAGGCTTGGCTGATGGGTAGACTCTGTCAGTCATTTTTTGGGGGGAGAAAATGAATTGAGGTTAGATTTGGTAAGAGAAGGGAAATAAGATAAATATAGTAAAGTTGAGAGTAGATGCAAAGAACAAAAAGAATTATAGAAGAACTAAAGAAACAGAACAAGATAATGCATATGAAAGAGGTTAGAAAACCTTAACTTGTTTGGGGAACAAAATGAAAAATTGTGAAGTAAAGGGAAAGCAAAGTGTCAAAGTTTTTTGTGTTTGGTGGTTTTTTTCTTCTTGACTTGGTTCAAAGTCTTTTAGGGGGTGTAGAGTGTACACTATAACCACAAGGGGAGAAATGGGAATCTCTTGGCTGGCTTGGGGCTTGGATTGTTTGTTTTGTTTTGCTTTCTTTTTTATATTTTTAGATTTATATCTCTGCTATACCCACTTGGTTTGTCTAGGTTTTCTTTTTTCTTCTCCTTTTTCTCTTTCTTTTTATATGTCAAGTTGTGTTCTAATTTGTTTTTAAATGAAAAAATGAGTTACTATATTCTATGAAACTTCTTAAATGCAACCAAATTTATTGATTTGAGAACATAGTTTATAATTTTGTCTAAAGGTGTGGGATGTGAGGATTGGAATTTGTAAATCTTAATCTACCCTTTTGATAACACATGAACAAGATAGATGCAATAAATGTGAACTCAATTTAAGTTATATACCCTATTGATGTAGCTTAATATGATATGCATAGTAATTATTATTTTTATTAAGTTACTAATTAATAGTAATAATTATCTTATAAAATTTAATTATATAATAATTTTTCTATAATCAATACATAAAAGTTTAACTGAATTCAGGGATGATAAGATGAAGAAAATATATGTTGCGTAATATTGTGGGTTAACTAGCACACAATCACACAAAGCAAATAGAAAAAAAAATCAATACAAAGACTTAACGAGGTTCGGCTAAGCCTAATCCTCGGCAAAAGCAGCGTGAGTTTTTCACTATGAATGAGAAGAAAACCACAGTACAATCTATAGAATCCTCAACTACAACCCCTATATATAGATTCCAAAAGGTCTCAAACATATATATAAGAGAAAGGTTTCCCAATATGACAAGGACAATAGCTTTTCCTTTCCCAAATCTATTAGGACAATGAGTTTTCCTAAACCTATAGGGATTATGGGTTCCCTAAAAATACAAGGAAATAATTCAAGCCACAAAATAACAAATCTTCCTCTTGGCTTGAATTCTCTTCATCAACAGGAACAACGTCTCTCTACCTTGCCCTCAGCTCTCGCAAGGGCTCTATCCATTGCCGCACACATCAACCAAGTCTAGGAAACACATAAACTTGGTAAGAGACTCAACCTCTTTAGCCATAGCATTAATCCGTCGATTTGGTTTTGTACTCTGAATAGCTTCTGAGTAGTTATAACACTCAAATGCATCAACGAACTCTGCAACTGCCAAAGCAAATCCCACTGAATTCGTATATCCAAGAAGATTCCCATCAAGTACGTTTGCAAACCTTTGCGGTCGGTTGATCACTCTCTTCTCTTTGCCTGTTGTAATCCTATATGGTTGTTGTTGCGCAAGTGCATCAACATTATCATCTTAATCAATATTTTGCACCTCCTCCACTTCCTCTACTTTAGAACTACTGGGTTGCGCTAGTGAAAATTAAATTTCTAGCTCTATGCGGTCACTGACACCACGATCTGTTTCTGCTATTGCCTTCTCCCTATGACTGTCCAGTGAGGAAGATTCATTGAAAGTTACATCCCTACTAATAATTAGCCCTAGAGTCTTTTGATCTGTGCACCACAACCTATAACCTTTCACTTCAGTTGCATACCCTAGAAATATGCACTTTTTTGCCCTCGACTCAAGTTTTCCATCCCTCACATAAGCATAAGCAGGACAACCAAATATACTTAAATTTGAATAATCAGCAAATGAACCGGGCCATACTTCAAAAGGAGTTTTGAAGTCAATAGTTGTGGATGGAGATCTGTTGACCAACTAACAATTGTATTTATTGCTTTAGCCCAAAAAAATTTACTAACATATGAGTGTGAAAGCATGCTTCGTGCCCTATCACAAAGCGTTCTACTCATACATTCTGCAATACCATTTTGTTGTGGTGTTCCAACACAAGTGCGGTGTCTCACTATGCCCTCTCTGCTGCAGAAATTATTGAACACAGAATTGCAAAATTCCAACATATTGTCAGTTCGAAGACGCTTAACTTTTCTTTCCGTTTGCCTCTCAACCGTCGTCTTCCATTTAACAAATATCGAAAATGCCTCATCTTTTGTTTTCAGAATATACACCTACACCATCCTTGAGTAATCATCAATAAAAGTCATAAAATACCTGGCACTACTCTTGGAGGAAACTTTGTTTGGACCCAACAAATCAGGGTGTGTATAATCTAACTTGCCTCTGGTCTTGTGCTCAGCCTTCTTGCTGAACATTACCCTTGTCTATTTACCAAACACACAATGCTCACAAAAATTTAAAACTTGATTTTTGTACCCATTCGGCAAATTCTGTTTTCTCAACAAAGAAAATCCATTATCACTCATATGGCCAAGTCGCAAGTGCCACAACTAAGACTGATTCAGATCACTTTTTCCAGAAGCTACAACAGCTTCCCCTTCAACTACGCTGGCTTGAAGATGATACAATTTAGAATGTAGTTTACCCTTCATGAGTATCGTATAGCCTTTATAGACTTTAAGTATTCCTTTCTCGGAGTGAAATTTATACCCTTGATCATACAAAGTCGAAAGAGAAATCAAATTTCTATTAATCCGAGGAACATGTCAACACTCAATGTTTCTGATAGTTCTGTTGAACATTCTCAATTTGATGTTACCAATACCCTTTGCTGGTAATGGATTATCATCTCCCATATAAATAGTCTCACCGATTTGCTTGTAAGTTGCAAATCAATTCTTTTGTGGACACATGTGAAAAGTAGCACCAGAATCAAGAACTCAAGAATTCTGCCCATGACTAGAACTCACAGCACAGACTTCCCCTATATTGTCACTATCATCAGAATTATTGTCAGTGCCAACAATATTTGTCGAATTATCTATTTTCTGCTTCCCTCTTTTCTCCTTCAGCTTAGGATTATCTCTCTTGTAGTGACCTTGCTCCCCGCACTCATAACAGTGTTGCTTCTTTGCTCTAGACTTTGATCTGGCGGTTGACTTTTTCCTGTTAAAGTCCTTTTGTTGTGTTCTTCCTCTAATCACAAGACCCTCGCCCTCAATTCTACTGTCTGGAAAGCTCTTTTTAAACTCTTTAGATTTTAGTGCATTACTAACATCTTCTAGTGAAATGTTGTCTTTCCCATATAGTAGCATATCGGCAAAAGTATCATAAGACTATGGTAAATAACATAACACAATCAAGGCCTGATCCTCACTCTCAATTTTGATATCCACATTTTTCAGGTCCATTATAATTGAATTAAACTCATCAAGGTGAGTTTTAACAGGTATACCTTCGTTCATACGGAGAATGTATAACCTTTTTTCAGGTAGAGGAGATTTTCCAGCGATTTCTTAGAATACAGATCTTTCAGCTTCTTCCATGCCGTTGCTGCAGAAGTTTCTTCAGCAATTTCCCGAAGAACACTATCTGTAACGCTCATGAAGATCGCACTCAAAGCCCTCTCCTTCAGGTCTGCCTTCTTTTTCTCTTTCATCTCTTCAGGAAAATCCTCATCAATTGCCTTCCATAATCCTTGTAACACCATAGACGATTTCATCATAATCTTCCATAGACTAAAACTAGAACCCCCGTCAAATTTTTCTATTTCGTACTTTGTTGAAGATGATGAAGACATCTTAACCCTATATTATATGTAAAAACTCGAACCTTGCTCTGATACCAATTGTTGCGGAATATCATGGGTTAACTAGCACACAATCATACACGACGCAAATAGAGAAGAAAAATCAACACAAAGATTTAACGAGGTTCGACTAAGCCTAATCCTCAGGGCAAAAGCAGAGAGAGTTTTCCACTATGAATGAGAAAAAAAGCACAGTACAATCTATAGAATCCCCAACTACAACTCCTACATATAGATCTCAAAAGGTCCCAAACATATAAGAGAAAGGTTTCTCATCTGACAAGGACAATAACTTTTCCTTTCCCAAATCTATTAGGACAATGAGTTTTCCTAAACCTATAGAGATTATGACTTTTCTAAAAATACAGGGAAATAATTCAAGCCACAAAATTATTAGGTGTTGTCCTAATTTTCTTACCATAGTTGGTTTTTCTATTTCTTGAAGGAAAGGATAATATATTTACCATAATTGGGTTTTTCTTTTTGTAGAAGAATAGTATAATTCTTCCATGTTTAGCTAGTCCTTTTTCTTGTAGGAAAATGTTTGGACTTCTATAAATTAAGCATCCTTCCTTCTCATTCTGTAGCATCCACAATGTAGCCATATGGGGTTTGAGAGTCGTGTTTAGGGGGGAAACTTTACGGGACAAGTGTTAGTATGTCACTTGTGTTTGCCTCTTCGTGAGGTTGTTCTCTTGATATTTTCTACTCTCTTTTTATATAGTGGATTGCTCATCTCTGCCGTGGACGTAGGTCAATTGACCGAAACACGTTAAATGTTTGTGTCTTTTTTGATATATTCTTTTTTGTTGTCTGATTTATCGTCGTTCAAGGTTTGCTTTACTAGCTCCCGCATGATACCTAATTTTTGCGGTCATAACAATATATGACCTTAAACGAAGCTATGTCCAAAAAGTAAGCGTCCAAATAGGCAAAATACTTGATATTTTCTGGGAAAATGACATTATATACCCGCTGTAAAAATAATCGTCGAAAAATGTATAAAAAGTATATATTTTTGTATATATATACGTTCTCTATGTTATATACAAATATTATACAAGTTTTATACACTTCTGCGATTACAAAATATAAATAGTTTCTGGTGCAGGCTAAAAGTGATAATACCCTTTTGACCTTATTTGACCCCAAGAATATATTTGCATAATTTATGCGTGATTTATTCATATACCGTCTATGACATTTATTTTTTCTTTTCCTCATACTGTTTTATATTCCCTCCGGTCCAAAATAAGTGATTTTTTGAATGTTTTCATACCGCTTAAGAAATCCACATTTTAACATTAATTAGCCATGAAATTGACCATATTAACATTTACTTTCTCACATAAACACTCCTAACACATACTCTAACACTATTTACTCCAACGGCAATGTAGGAAATAAATAATTCATTCATTCTTAAAATCTAAAAAAATCATTTATTTTGGACCACAAAAAATAGGCCAAAAAATCACTTATTTTGGATAGAAGGGAGTACCTTTCTTACCTTCATTTATTTATTTCTGATTATAAGGTGGTGCAGCATACCTTTCATGAAATCTAGGTGTGGGGATTCAGACGTTATAGTAATAGAAAAACAAACAATGGGTGAGTCCACCTTATTTGACTGTTTAGCACAAGAAAATAAAATTAAAATAAATATTAAAGTATAAAAGAAGTTAATTTTAAATAGATGCCTTGCACATTGATGATCAAAATCCTACTTTTAGAACTTTATCTTCAGGCTGCTTCTCTCTTGAGTTAATGTCCCAAACTCCCTAATCAATAATGATATTTCCTCAATGTTCACGTATGTATTGTGTGCTTTTTATTACACCCCATATTTATTATGGAAATATATGTTTGATAGCTCTAATTTATGATGCAAAAGCTCCCTTTAGCCTTTAATATGAAAACAATATCTCACTTCCTCTACCTAAATGTAACAAATACATTCCACTTGATGATATGTTACTATCAAATATCTAAGGCACAAGTATAAATAATACTCCCCCGATTCAAAATAAGTGATTTTTTAACTGTTTTCACACAGATTAAGAAATTCACCTTTTAACATTAATTAGCAATGAAATTGATCATATTAACTTTTGTTATCTTTTCACATAAACACTCCTAACACATACTCCAACACTATTTACTTGAAGGACAATGTTAAAAAAATAATTATTCTTGAAATCTAAAACAATTATTTATTTTTGACCACAAAAAAGAAAGGCCAAAAATTACTTATTTTGGACCGGAGGAAGTATAATAGGAGTAACACTTTTTGGTTGCTGAAAGTGAATATCCTTACCATGTCCTTTTCTTTAGATCCTAATAAAGACCAGACATTTATTAAGTTAAATTACATGAATAGCAGAAAGCAATGGGGTAATATAATTTGGAGATTTATCTCGACGAATTTTTCTTTAACTCATTTTCACAAAATCAATGACAACAATTTAGAATTCGAAAATATGTCTTTATAATCACATGTCATCGACTAATTAAACGAAGGGTTGGGTATAACCAATCAGTGAGTGGATACAATTATTTACGACTCGCTATTAGGGCTGGCTAACGGGTCGGGCCCTGGCCAAATGGGCCGGGGCCTGGGCCAAACGGGCTGCGGGCTATGCGGGTCCGGACTTTGCGTGCCCGGGCTAAACGGGCTATGTGGGTGGAACCGGCCCCCACGGGCCTAAGCCCACATGGGCGGGGGCAAAGCGGGCCGGGCCCGCGGGCCTAAACGGGTCCGAGCTATTTTTTTTAAAATTTTTTTTATGTAAGGCAATTTCTTGTAAATCTTTGGGATATAAATATTTTAATTCATATTTAAACACAAAAAATAGTAAGTTTCTTCAAATTAATAATAATAGTACTTCAAACTTGCACTAATATTGCATAATAAATTAATAGTACTTCAAATTAAATTAAGAAACTATAACATTACGAATGTCTTGAGAACGCCTAAGACAACTCTTTATTATATGCCTCCTTAAAGAGCCCGTGCCGGTCAACTTTGGACGCCAAGTGTAGACACGACCACAGTGCTTGCACTTTACTATGTAAAATTCTTCATTTTCTTCTACCACATTATAGTGTTCTTGAATAAATGGGTTATTTCTAGAACCACCAGGCATGATTTAACTTGAATAGAGAATTTGAGTAGAGAGAGATTGATGATTTTGTGAGTAATAATGAAAGAATGAGGGGTATTTATAGTTGAGAAAAGGGAAAAGGTGTAATTATAAAAAGTTTGGGGTTAAATTATCAGTTTGGGGGCCATTTGGCTATTTTTTAAACTTTCCAAACGGCTAGTTTTTGAAATTATAGCCGTTGGTTATTTTTTATGTATTTATATTATATTATCTAAGGCTATTTATTGTAAAGTATTTAAAAATAATTATGACTTATGTCTTGTAATTCAAGTTTAAACACACAAAAAAATAGTAAAGAGATATTCAAACTTGCACTTATTATAAATTATATTATATAA
>MDKH01192171.1:0-26863 GCA_005239495.1 Nicotiana undulata
TACATGAAACACCGGGTGCACGGCTGATAAACTCGGTGGCAAGGCAAGTCTGTAGGCCACCTCCCCTACATTATCCAGAATCTCAAATGGACCAATGTACCTAGGGCTCAACTTGCCCTTCTTTACGAACCTCATCACGCCCTTCATGGGCGACACTCTAAGAAATACCCGGTCTCCTATCATAAATGCCAAATCTCGAACTCTGCGATCCGCATAACACTTCTGCCTGGACTGAGTTGTACTAAGTCTATCCTGAATGACCCTCACCTTGTCCAGGGCATCCTGGACTAACTCAGAACCCAACAATCTAGCCTCTCCCGGCTCAAACCATCCGACTGGAGATCGACACCGCCTACCATACAATGCCTCATACGGAGCCATCTGAATGCTCGACTGATAATTGTTGTTGTAGGCAAACTCAGCTAAGGACAAGAACTGATCCCAGGATCCTCCAAAGTCAATGATACATGCCCACAACATATCCTCCAAAATCTGTATGGTACGCTCGGACTGTCCATCCGTCTGATGATGAAATGTTGTGCTCAACTAAACCCGTGTGCCCAACTCACGTTGAAACACTCTCCAGAAATGGGAGGTAAACTGAGTACCTCGGTCTGAAATAATGGATACGGGCACACCATGCAATCGAACTATCTCTCTCATATAGATCTTTGCCAACTTCTCCGCTGAATACAAAATTGATACAGGAATGAAGTGTGCTGACTTAGTCAACCTATCCACAATAACCCACACCGCATCAAATATCCTCTGGGTTTGTGGGAGTCCAACTACGAAATCCATGGTGATACGCTCCCACTTCCACTCGGGAAGCTCAATCTGCTTCATCAAACCACCGGGTCTCTGGTGCTCGTACTTAACCTGCTAACAGTTCAAGCACGGAGCTACATAGGCTACAATATTCTTCTTCATCCTTCGCCACCAATAATGCTGCCGCTAGTCCTGGTACATCTTTGCGGCACCCGGATGAATGGAATACTGGGAACTATAGGCCTCCTGCAATATCAACTCACGAATACCATCAACATCAGGTATACAAATACGACCCTACATCCTCAGAACTCCCTCATCATCAACTGTGACCTGCTTGGCACCTCCGTCCGGACCGTATCTCTAAGAACACATAAATGACGATCATCATAGTGCCTGGCCCGAATACGATCATACAATAAGGAATGTGCCACAGTATGGGCCAAAACACTACCAATCTCGGAAACCTCCAATCTCATAAACCGGTTGGCCAAAGCCTGAACATCCAACGCAAAAGGTCGCTCTCCGACTGATAGATAGGCAAGACTACCCATGCTAGCTGACTTCCGGCTCAATGCATCGGCTACCACATTGGCCTTCCCCGGATGATATAAGATGGTAATGTCATAATTCTTCAACAGCTCTAACCATCTCCTTTGCCTCATATTCAACTCTTTCTGCTTGAACAGATACTGCAAACTCTTATGATCCGTGAACACCTCACATGGCACCCTATACAGATAATGCCTCCAAATCTTCAACACATGAACAATAGCTGCTAACTCCAAATCATGGACTGGATAGTTCTTCTCATGAACCTTCAACTGACGTGAAGCATAATCTATAACCTTGCCATCCTGCATCAACACTGCACCAAGTCCAAATCGTGAAGCATCACAATACACGGTATAAGGCCCTGAACCTGTGGGCAAAACTAACATCGGTGCCGTGGTCAAGGCCTTTTTGAGCTTTTGAAAGCTCGCCTCACACTTATCTAACCTCCTGAACTGGGCACCCTTCTGGGTCAACCTGGTCATCAGGGTTGCAATAGATGAAAAGCCCTCCACAAAGCGGCGATAATAACCTGCTAAGCCCAAGAAACTCAGAATCTTTGTAGCTGAGGTGGGTCTAGGCCAATGTCTGACTGCTGAAATCTTTTTGGGATCCAGAATACCCTCCGCCGACACAACATGGCCCAAAAATGCTACCGAACTCAAACAGAACTCACACTTAGAAAATTTGGCATACAACTGACGATCCCTCAGAGTCTGGAGAATAACTCTAAGGTGCTGCTCGTGCTCCTCTCGGCTACGGGAGTATATCAATATATCATCAATGAAAACAATAACAAACGAGTCCAAATAGGGCCTAAACACTCGGTTCATCAACTCCATAAAAGCAGCAGGGGCATTTGTCAACCCAAACGATATCACCAAGAACTTCATAATGCCCATAACGAGTGCGAAAGGCTGTCTTAGGAAAATCAGGTTCCCTAATCCTCAGCTGATGGTAACCAGATCTCAAGTCAATCTTGGAAAACACTATAGCACCCTGAAGCTGGTCAAATAGATCGTCAATCCTCGGCAAAGGATTCTTATTTTTAATAGTAACCTTGTTCAATCCTCATTGAGTCATCTTTCTTCTTAACAAAAAACACTAGGGCACCCCAAGGAGAAACACTAGGCCTAATGAAGCCTTTATCCAACAAATCCTGCAACTCTCCTTCAACTCTGGCGGGGCCATACGGTACGGCGGAGTAGAAATAGGCTGAATGCCCGGAGCTACCTCAATACAAAAATCAATATCCCTGTCGAGTGGCATACCCGACAGGTCAGCAGGGAATACCTTTGGAAACTCAAGAACAACGGGCACAGACTCCATAGAAGGAACCTCGGCACTAGAATCACGAACATAGGCAAAATAGGCCAAACAACCCTTTTCGACCATGCGTCGAGCCTTCATATATGAAATAACTCTACCGGAAGAATGACCAAGAGTCCCTCTCCACTCCAAACCAGGTACTCCTGGTAAGTCCAAGGCACCCGTCTTGGCGTGACAGTCTAGGATAGCATGGTAGGGAGATAGCCAATCCATCCCCAATATAACATCAAAGTCAACCATATCAAGAAGCAAAAGATCCACCTGAGTCTCCAAACCACCAATAACTACTAAGCATGAACAGTAGAATCGATCTACCACAATAGAATCACCCACCGGTGTAGACACATATACAGAAGCACTCATGGAATCACGGGGCATGCTCAGATAAAGGGCAAAATAGGAAGACACATAGGAGAATGTAGAACCCAGATCAAATAAAACTGAAGCATCTCGGGTGCAAATTGAAACCATACCTGTAATGACTGCATTAGAGGCCTCAGCCTCAGGCTTGGCAGGAATAGCACAGCACCGGGGTAGAGCCCCTCGAACCTGAACATCTCTGGGTCGACCTACTGCGGGCTGACCTCTACCTCTCGTGGCCTGTCCTCCACCTCTATGAGTCTGACCTCCACCTCTGGCACCTTGTCCTCCAATCCTAGCTGGCTGAGGGGGTGGGGGTACACCTGGTGCGGGAATCATGGAACGGGAACCCTGATACTAAGAACTACCAGAAGCTCAGGGGAAATACCTGGCAATGTGCCCTGAAACACCACAAGAATAGCAAGACCTCTGCTGTTGAGGCTACTGACTCTAGAACTGAACCTGTCGACCCGAATAACCACCCTGGAAGCTCTGAAGCGGCGGTGCACTGATAAGAGCTGGTGGTGCACTAATAGGAGCTGGTGGTGCACTGCGGGATACCTGAAGTGCCGACTGGTATGGTCTAGGAGAATGACCTCTGTCGAAATAATCTCTACCTCCAAATGAGGCGCCACTAAATCGACCGAAATGACGAGGTCTCTTGTCAACCCCCTGACCATTGCACTGTGACAAAACCATCTCAATCCTCTTGGCCATATTGGCAGCATCCTGAAATGAAATATCAGTACCTGACTCTCTGGCCATATGAAGTCTAATGGGCTTAGCCAAACCCTCAATAAACCTCCTCACTCTCTCTCGATCCGTGGGGAGTATCATTATTGCATATCGGGCCAGAGTAATGAACCTAGTCTTGTACTGAGTAACAGTTATAGATCCCTGTTGGAGGTGCTCAAACTGCCTCCGATAGTCCTCTATCTGAGTAACGGGAAGAAACTTCCCCAAGAACAGCTCGGAGAACTAAGCCCAAGTCAAAGGTGAAGACCCAACTGGTCGGGACAAGCAATAATCTCTCCACCAAGTCTTGGTGGTACCAGAAAGACGAAAGGTAGCAAAATCGACCCCATTCTCCACAATGCCCATGTTCCGAAGAACCTCATAACAACTGTCTAAGTAATACTGGGGATCCTCTTATGGTGCACCAGTAAAAGTAGTGGGGAATAACTTGGTGAGACGATCCAATCTCCACAAAGCATCGACAGACATAGCTTCCCCCTCAACGGCCTGTGCCACAATACCCTGCTAAGCTGCTCCATCTGTCTAAGGTTATGGAGTCTAGAACTGAGTGGCTAACTGCTCTAGTGTGTGAGTAGCGGGAGTCTGGGCCCCTCCCCCAGCCTGAGTGACGGCTGGTGCAATAGGAAGTAGACCGGCTTGAGCCACGCTCTCCATGAGGCCCACTAAGCGGACCAGAGCGCCCTAAAGAACCGGGGTGGCAATGAACCCCTCTGGGACCTGAGCTGATCCAACTGGAACCGTCTAAGAAGGAACCTCACCGGCAAAGTCTACCTGTGGGTCCTCTACTGGGGCTGCTACTTTGGGCTGAGCCTTGCCCTTGCCTCGGCCTCTAGCATGGCCTCGGCCTCGTTCTCGGTCCCACCTAGGAGCTGCAACAGGAGGATCGGGCTATTGATCGGTAGATGAGGAAGCATGCGTTCTCGCCATCTGCGACAGAATAGAATAGAATAGAATCTCAATTAGCATTTAGAATTCAAAGCGCATGATAGAGAAGAAGAAATGTGAAGTCATTCCTAACCTTGAAGCCTCTAGGGATAAGTACAGACGTCGTCGTACCGATCCCTCAGACCCTACCAAGTTTGTCCGTGAATTGTGAGACCTAAGCAACCTAGTGCTCTGATACCTACTTTTCACGACCCGAAATCCCACCTTCAGGCCATGATGCCGTCTAACGTTGTACCCGCTAGACAAGCCAATGTTTTGGGTTAAATTTACTATTTTCTTTATTTATGACATCTAAAAGAAAAACAATAAGCATGAACAATTTAATAAGAATGAGGAATCTACGAGTTTATCAACTTAATGTAATAAATATTACGAAATTTCCGTACATAAACCCCCAGAACTGGTGTCACAAATCTCATGGACAGTCTAAGATTTCTACAACAATAGTCTGAAATGAACAAGTACAACTGTTTGGAAATACAAATAAGACAGAAAGGAAAAGATAGATGGTGACGCCAAGGCCCACGAACGTCTGCGGGACTACCTCGGTGTCGCCTGTGTGGACTGAAGGATACTCCCTCTATCAGTGTCCACTGGGTCTGGCTCCGTAATCTGCACAACATAAAGAAGTGCAGGTGTGGCATCAGTACAACCGACCCCATGTACTGAGTAAGTGCCGAGCCTAACCTCGGCGAAGTAGTGACGAGGCTAGACACGACAACAACAAATTACCTGTGCAGTTCTACAATATATAACAGGTAAATAATAGGAAATAAACAATTAAGTACGGCACGACAGGGGACAAATAATGGGGAAAACAAGAGAGAACAGTAATGAATCACTGAGCAAGGCAACAATATAGAAGAGTAAAAGTCAACAGGAAGTAACAACACAAACAAATATGTACACGGCATTAACCTTCGTGCTTTTACTCTCAACCTTAACAAAACAAGTACACGGCATCACCCTTCGTGCTTTTACTCTCGTCCTCACAATCCAATAAGTAAATAAAAGGACAGGGCATGTTCCTTCGTGCTTTTAAATGTAAAATCATGGCACGACATCACCCTTCGTGCTTTTACTCTCTTCCTCACAATGCAATGAATGAAATGAATACACGGCATCACCCTTCGTGTTTTACACTCTTTCTCACCCAAACAATAACAAAATAACAGCTTGGCAAGGAAATCAACAGCAGGAAACATGATTCATAATAATCCGGCAAGGGAAACAACAACCGAAATACTACCGTCCCGACAAAGGACTCAGCTATAACCAATCTCATCCAAGTATATCACTGAATGAAAAAACAATCCTCAACTGGAAACAACTTATTACATGTCCTCTATTAAGTATTTCTCATTAATTGAATAACTTCAAAAGGAATTCTACTTCATAACACAATGAATATCGAAGAAAAACACGTAATACATCGAAACCGACTCACGGGCATGCTTGACAAACAATATATAGGTACTCGTCACCTCACCTATACATTGAACATGATAAAAACAAGTAGCACATACGACTCAACACTTATTCCCTCAAGCTAAAGTTAGGTCAAACACTTACCTCGACTCCAAGAATGCAAATCAAGCCTCTATCACCGCTTTTCCTCTCGAATCCGACTCCAAAACAACCGTATCTAGGCATAATTGACTCAATAACATCAATAATTACTCAACAATTCAATTTCAAAGCCTAATTATAGATTTCCCAACATTCTTCCAAAAATTCCAAAATTCGACCGCGGGCCCGCTTGGTCCAAACACGAGGTTCAGACCAAAACCCGATCACCCATTCCCCCACGAGCCCGAATATACAATTTGTTTTTAAATCCGACCCCAAAACGAGGTCAAATTCCCAAAAATTCGAAAAACCCTAACTCTTTTAATTTCATATTTTTAGGCCTAGAATCTAATAATGGTTGATGAAAATGGAAGAAAATGAAGTTAAGATCACTTACCTATGAAGCTATGGTGGAAGAGGTGCTCCAAATTCGCCTATGAGGGTTGGGGAAGATGAAATTTTGAGAAAAAAATGGGTTTAGTCCCGAAACTATTCTGTTTTTAGGCTTTTAAAATGACTGGGAGAAAATACTCAGTGCGTTCGCGGAATGAGGCCCGCGTTCGCACAGGCCACCCCCCCTGACTCTCCACGATCACATACACATATGTGCGCTCGCACAGTGTGTTTCGCTGCCCAGCCCCAGCCCTCCTCTAGCCCTATGCGTTCACGCCTGGTTGGGTGCGTTCACATAGAGTTTTCCCCTTATGCTCTGCGTTCGCACCTAGTTGGGTGCGTTCGCACAGTACTACCAAACCCCCTCCCCAGATTACCCTGTGCGTTCGCATGAAGTCTCGTGCGTTCGCATAGTACAAACTTCCAACTACCAGAAACAACAATAAAACATCAGAATTTTACCCCATTTTTGCACTCCGATACCTACCCGAAACTCACACGAGCCCTCGGGGCTCAAAACCAAACACACAACCTCATAAACATCTTACGGACTTATTCAAATAATCAAAACACCAAAATAACATCGTAAACATCGGATTAAACCTCAAAATCTATAGAAATTCTCAAAACTTCATTAACTTTCAAATTTTCCATTTTTAGTCTAAATCACGTCAAACTACGTCCGATTCTTACCAAATTTCACAGATAACACATAATAAACATATTGAACCTGTTCCGGGATCCGGAACCATAATACGGGACTGATAACATTGGTTTCACATAAATTCTCATTTTCAAAAACCTTTATATTTTTCAGAAAATAATTTTCTTTAAAAATTCATTTCTCGGACTTGGGACCTCGGAATTCGATTCCGGACATATGCCCAAGTCCCATATTTTCCATGGTGATCGGTAGGCCTAAGTAACTGGTTGGTTAACCATTTAATAATGCAATTCATATATTGGTGTCGATACCCAATTTTTCCTCAAATTATTTTCAAACTTGCATGTAAGCTCTCAAAATTACTCTTTGCAATAATGAGTATTTTTCCTATTTTTTCATATTTTTATTTAAATTATTTTCCTATTTATTTATTATTTCATATTTAAAATAATTCATAAATTATGCTCTAAATAATTTCAAAATATTTTCTAGCTTAGTATGTTATTTATAATCATTTTCGATCTATTAAAATCCAATTATTTTACAAATTGGCCAATTGGGTCTTATTTAATTGCAATTACAACCATCTTTGCAATTACAACCTAATTAGACATTTTATACCTTTTAAAATTCAAAATTTATGTTTTCTTACACTTAATACTAGTTAATTATTGTAATTTAAACTTAATTTCATCTTTTTACAATTTTTAGATATTTGTAATTAATTAATTATCTATTTATTGGGTATTTAACACCTAGCCTCATCTTATTTAAATTGTAGCCACATTTTAAAACCAATTACCCAACCCACCTGACCCACAAACGACCCAACCCAAACCGTCTCTCTACCCGGCCCAACCCCGATCAGATCTGAGTCATTGATCAAATAAGATCAACGGCCCAAATCTTTTATTTCCTTAATTAACTCTAACCAAACCCCCTCCCGTCTCTCATTCTTTCGAGAACCTCTCTCTCTCTATCCGTCTCTTCCTCTCCTCCTTCTCTCTAGAACCTTCTGGTTCGTCTTCTCCGATGGCCCTCAGCCTCTCTCCGGCCACCTCCAGTCTCTCCCCTTTCGACCACCAGTCGCCTTGAAGCCTTATCTCTCCGGTCTCTTCATCTTTGAGGCCTTCATGGGTTTCAACCATGCCAGACCACCACTGAAGCTCTGCCTGGGTTGTTTCCGGCCTTTCTCCGATGGGTTTTGACTCTATGGTGCTATAAACACCATTGTTCCTGAGTTTCACAGCCAGGTTCTCTTACTTCTCTCTCTAGTTTCTTGTGAGACCCTAATCTTGACCTAAATCTCTTATAACCTCTGTATTTCAAACGATTTCAACTCATTCTTTTATGTTTTGAACTATCCTCTACTGGATCTTTACGGTTCTTCAAGTTTTAAGCATTTTTTGTCTCCTTTTAAAACTAGGGTTTCTCGACCCTGTTCTCAAAACGATTTTGCCTTTGATTTCTAAACATCTCTACTGTGTTTTATGTTAAACCCTAAGTATTCTGGGTTGTTCTTTGTTATTTGACTGTATGCATCCATGTATTCTGTATGATTCCTATTTAATCCGCTACTATGACCTCTTCCTGTTAATTTCTATGAGTACCTCTTTGTGATGATAAGTGATTGCTGATGAACTCTTGAAAGTTTCGACCTTTACCCTACGGGCTCTTTATTGGTTGATTTATATTGATTCAATTGTGTAAAAAATCCCCGCTTGTGATATTTTCCTTAAATACATGGTCATGTATATTCTGCCTATAAGTCTGTACCAATTTTCAAATTACTTTTATACATGTGTGATGCTTTCCTTAATTACTTGGGATTTTCTGTGATTAAATCCGATATTCTCTTGACTGATTTCAAATTGATGCCCTATTTTACTTTATACACGGTTAGTTCAATCTTCCTTAATTACCCACTATGTACTTGGTTTCATTTGTGCACTATGTGAATGTTTCTGCCCTAATCAGCCTTACTTGACTTATTTTCTTTCCTTATTATGCCTTGACTATACCGTTTGAAACTAGATTCCTTAATTAAAGGAGTCCAGTTTGTCTTAATTAGTGTTAATTGATTTTATTTCCATGTTTGTGCACTCCTCACCCATGAACTACTCGTCTTTCAAACTATATAAAGAGTTGTTTTCCCTCTTTGCAAACACGGAGACATTGCATATCACAAACACTTATAGCAATAAACACTGTTCTCTCTTGTGTTATTTCTCTCTTTTCTCTCTTGCTCTAATGTTGGTCCCTGCTCTTGACTATTATTAGCCGGCTGAAAAGCCAAGGCTAATATTGTGCTCATACTTGGCTCTTACATTCTGCTGTGCTCTCTTGTTGCTGGTATGTCCTGATTAATTTAAAAGCCCCAAACCAACGTGGTTATTACTACTTCAGTATATCATATTCTTAACTGTTTTCTACTTATGTTGCTACTGTTCAATATGTAATTAACTCCCTGTTTGTCTGTTGATACTTGCCATTCTTATTTCTTAACATGTTTATGATAATTCAATACTTGCTTTACCTATTCTTGTATACATCTGTTAGGCCATCTCTTTCCTGTTCAAGTATCATGTGTCCCATGATCCCCCTGAACCTTTTACCTGTTATTGCTTATCCTACTTATGACTTATATGCTTATGGCTATTGTTTTCTCCTAATCTTACATGTTATAACTGTTTCCTGCTACTGTCTACTACTATGTCTACACTTAGCCATTTCCTGGTCCCCCGAACTTTCCTGATTTGTGTAACTATGCTTAAATGAGTTCCTTACGTCTATGTATCTCTTTGTGTCATTATGTGACCTATTTGTCCCCTCACCCATTGTCCTTGTGTGCAACTCTATATTGTTGAACTTTTGATCAGTACTTCTATTTGTTTTTAAGTTAACCTTTCAAAACCACTCTCCAGTTTTGCAAACTCTTTTCTTCAACTACAAATTTTCCCTCTCCTTCTAGCACTTCACACTCCTCTTAGGACTTTAGGTTGCACCCCCTTCGTGTGAGCACTGCTTTGGGTACCTCTGAGTACCCATTGAACTCTGACACACAAGGTTGGTAATTCCACACTGCACTTGTCTCAACTTTTGGGCAATTTGTTTGGGTGCTGGTATTGTCCAGGGACTCAATGAGGGCCCTAGGGAGCTTTGCCGCACCCAGACCATATTAAGGTCGTGAAACTCGAAAGGAGTGGGGTTGGAAGGTTGGGCCTGATTGAAGGCTCCCTATAGAAGTAACTCCTTATTTTCCTTTTCATTACTGTAATTCATTTATTACCGGTTTGTAATAACTTGTAAACGAATAATTGGGGTTGGATAGTGAATATGGGGGGCTATGCATGCTTAGACTAGTAATGGGTAGAAAACCTGCTTATAGGATTTTACTTTCATACATGTGCAATAGATAACATGTCTAGGACATGCATCTCATTAGAAATTCTGCTTTTGGTTCTTTACTTTCAGCATGTTATTATACTCATCATAAGCCATGATTGCAGTTAATAACTATAACAAGTAATAAAACTGTTATAAGGTATCATTACTACATTTTCATAAATCATAGCATTTAGAAACTATGTCTTTAGGTATCCCTGTGTGCATTAGATATCATGTTCTTTAGGACCTTATCTTCAGCATGTTTGTGTCAAGTTATATTGTGTTGAACACCTAATTAGCATGTGTCTAATCTAATAAATATTGCTAAAATATGGTTAAGTGGTAAAACTCCTCTGCAAATATGTACCTCTAAAATCATAATCAAATATGCATGTTCACCCCTCTAAAATAAGTAGGCAATGTATATGACGCCTAGGCAAACTTTAGGCCTAATACGTACTAAAATCAAACCAATTGTGTTTGCTTGCTGGTATTAGAACCAATAAGTTCCTTTTGAAAATCTCAAACCTTACTGCTTTTTCATTCCTGTTCTTTACCTCTTTGCAGTTCATTATACTCTATTGTTTTCAAAATACTGATTTAGGGAATATGGCATTTATTTCCTCTTTACTGAAACTTTATCTGATTCCTGTTCTATTATGATTTAAATCACCGAGTTTCAAAATTACCTCACTCTGCCCAGAATCGTGCTATTTTGAATACTTGTTCCGCACTACTGTATTTTCTGGAACCATTTACCTACTCCCTTTACTGCAGTTCTTTTTAAATTGCTGATTCCTACTCTATGTTAAGCTACTGTATCTTTAAATCGTTATATTATTTCAAAAACCATGCTTTAATGATTTCCACCTATGTTTTTTTGGAAATTTTAAATCGTTGTGTACTTTATGAATTCTACTGTTGTCTCCAGGCTACTGCATTTCTGAAAATCAACCATCCTTTTGAATTACTCAATTGAATCTTCTGCTTTCACTAAGTTTTTCCAAAACATATCCTTTTGAAACTTATTGTTTTAACTTAAAATTCCTGTCTGAACTCCCATCTTTGAGACTTTAATTGTGTTTGAGACGTGCTGCTTACGTGTCTACGTGGGGAGGGATCTGTGAGCCTTTACTTGCGTTCACTTGTTCCTTTATATGTGCAGTCCTATCTGTTATGTATGTCACTTAGAATTTTATCCTTTAAACCTAAGGGTTCAACCTAGTACTCGCCTTGTAGGAGTAGTAGTCCTAAATACACTCCAGGACTTATAGGACGGGACAAGTAATAGCACGCAATAAGCATTCGTGACCAACACACGCGCTTTAAATAACCTTTACGGGGTGGGAAGGGTAGAATACTGATATGATGATACGGTGCGCTAATACCACATGTAGCCGCCTATTTGAGGAAGTGACATACCGGATATTGCATTCATGTGATCCGTATTTCTCTAAACCTAAGATAATTTCCTTAAATATTTTGTAATGTTATCAAAAACCTTTTAATTATATGCTTTTGTGTGAAATCCCCTCTTATCTGAGCCTTACTTGTTTGTTTGTCCAAATTCACAAAACTTCTTGGCTGGGACCCACAGTTGTGGATCTTGAAGGGTGCCTAACACCTTCCCCTTGGGATAATTTCAAGCCCTTACCTGTTCTCTGGTAATGCAAACTAGTTCAATGAGTTATCTACTCTAGGTGCCCTAACGCACCACAAAATCGTTAGGTGGCGACTCTTCCTTAAACCTCTTCCTTTAAGGAGTTGTCCAAAATGTCATAAACCCGATCTCTCCGTACCTAACCCGTGCGATAGAAAAAGGGGGCGCGACAGTTGGCACAAGTAATTTTCTAGTTTATATACAAACTAGACTTGTTATTGCACACAAAAAGTGTGTGGTTGTAGTTTCTTTCAAGCTTTTTTGCAGTCGTATATTTGAATGCCAAAAATATTTTTACTTATCTATATCTATCTCTCTCTCTCTCTCTTTAAATATTTTAGATCTTTTTTTAAAATTATGCCTCTTGTAAAGTGTTAATTTTATCAAAATAAAACTCTTATCATTCTATATCAAATATATATCTTTTATAATTACCATATAACTATCTTGTTTTTAATTTTACTTTTATGAAGGTAAGAACAAATATCTTCAATATTTGGCAAGACATTCTGAGATTGAGAAGTATTATGGTCAAAAGCAAGTAGAATTTATAATCTATATGCTAGAACTTGCCCCAAATGTCTTTCAAGGAGAAATCCTAGACAACACTGATTTTTGAAATATGAATTTAGGCTTTCTTTGTTTACCTCAGTCTTTTCTAGATATTACACAAAAATTTACTCCAAAAAAAATAAAAATTCCTAGTACCTCTTTTGAAGCTTGAAGACCTGTTTTTTTTTTCTCTTTTGATACCTAAATATGCCCAAATTTAAATATCATATTCATGCTTATGATTTGAAAATCCTTTTCCAGAAAATAAGTTTGGAGCTCATTTTGAAAAAGAATCAAAATTAAAGAGAAAAAAAAGGAAAAAAGAAAAGAAATTGATCTTATGTACAAGAATTATAAGTACAACCAAAAAAAAAATCAATAGCAAATATTTGGAAAGTCTGATCTTAGAAATATTCCGCTCCAAAACTAGAAAAAGGCAAGTCACTACATATATAACCTTTAACCTACCAGCCTAAAGCCAACATTATAAGCCAGAAAAAGTCCTAAAAGATTTTTGAAATTAGTGTTTCGTCTACATTAGTGGAGATAGACATAAATGGCAAGCCTATGGTCAAAATATGAAGAATACTCAATGCAAATGATCATAAAGTTATCAATTTCAGAAAAGTCTCAAAAATAAAGAAGGTACAATCTGTTGAATAAAAATAAAAGTAAAAACAAGGTAAAGATTTGATGAATATAGAAAATCTATAAAGTTTGAAAGCATGATAGATTTTATTTGATTAAAATTTTCATTTTACAAGAGTGGCCATAATTTTAAACAAAAAAATAGTAATATTTTTTTTTTTTCAAAATTCTTTTCCTCGAGGACGAGCAAAAATTCAAGTGTGGGGGTATTTGATGGATATAAATTATTAATATATTTTAATATAAAAATATAATATTTTAGATATAAAACATGACCAATTTATATCCTATTCTCGCACTTTTCTCACAATGCTTGCAGGAAAAAGAAGAAAAAAAGGAACCTACGGTTCAAGGAAAAAGAATGCATCCGTGACAACTTCATCTAAGACTACACAATGTCAAGAGATACAAAAGTTATGGCAAATTCTCACCAAATTTCATGACAAATTGCCATGCCAATTTCTCATCAAGGCCTTATGATATATTGATATTATCTTCCAATTTCTTACCAAGGCCTTGTAGTAATTTTTCTATAAATAGGCATATATTTGTAGAAGAAAGACATCATCCCTCTTTGTATCCAATCTTCTCTCTAGTTTTCTATGGAGAAAGAAGAGCATTCTTGGTCTCTTTCTCTAGTCTTTCTTTGTAGTAATATTCTTAGTTTTTTTTTGGAAGTATTTTTTAGCTTTTCTTACTTCATAATGGAGTAATTTCTTTTTGTTGGAATAGTTGATAAAGCTTGATATAATTATAATACTATCTCAGTTTCAATACATTCTTGGCTTGAAACTCTATTTACATCTCATACTGTGCTGGAATGATAATTTTTTAATCATTATTATCACATCTACATATTTTATATCTAAGTTATTCTTATATTAATTTTGTAATTCTCACGGAGCAAAATTAATATATAATAACTCATGAATAGAATATTAGAGTGAAAGTAATTTTTGGTAAGATTATTATTTCAAGCCTGTAATCTTGCTTCCTCGGTTTTAATTCTCACGGAGGAATTGTTGAAGGCATGATTATTGATTTTATAGTAAAAATATTCTCACGAAGTTTTTACTACGCTGGAGCACAATTCAGGCAAGATATTTTAGTTTAACCGTCACTAGTTTTAAATCACTTAATTAATATAACCTCACGGAGTGTTAATTATTTATTTATTTCTTAGTATACAAATATTATTGTACTAACAATAAGCTATTATTCTTTAGAGAAATACGTATAAAACTGAGATTTTATTGTAATGATATATCAAGTGAATTCAACGATTCCCAACTCTTTTTAAATATAAACTTTTCGGAAGAAATTTGTCTTAATTTATAATTCAAAACACACCTTTCATCAATTTGGTTCTCTCAAATAGTAGTAAAAATATTACAAGTCTGTAGCTTAGATTGTCCAATCTCTGTGGGACGATATCATAAACTATACTAGAATTTAACAGAGTACGAGGAGAAAATCCTATATACAAAAGCCTCGTCACTAACACTTGGAAAATATTCTTTGATGGAGTAGTAAATGCAAAGGGTGTTGGGATTGGGGCAATCTTGATTTCGCCCACAAGACAACACTATCCAGTCACCGCCCATCTTCGGTTCTTCTGTACAAACAACACTGCTGAATATGAAGCTTGTATAATGGGCATGAACATGGCAATTGATATGGATGTAGAGGAATTGTTAATCATGGGGGACTCTGACTTGATCATTAAGCAAGCACAACGCGAACAGGAAACTCGAGATGTCAAGCTTATTCCATATAGACAACAGTGGAAGATCTTAGCAAGCGATTCAAATCCGTTGAATTTAGGTATATTGCTCGATTCCACAATGAGTTAGTTGATGCATTAGCTACCTTAGCTGCAATGCTGCCATATCCGGGAAATGTCCATATTGACCCGTTGGAGATTCAAAACCGAGAAAGACATGGTTATTGTAACACGGTTGAAGTAGAACCCGATGTCCGACCATGGTATCATGATATTAAAAGGTTCTTAAAAACAAAAGAATACCCGGAGCAAGCCAATGGAGACCAAAAGAGAACCATTAGAAGGCTCACCAGCATTTTCTTCTTGAGCGGAGAAGTGTTGTATAAAAGAACTCCAGCTTTGAATCTGTTAAGGTGTGTGGACGCCAAAGAAGCTGAAAAGATTATGAACGAAGTGCATTCAGAAGTATGTGGTCCCCATATGAACGGATACGTCCTTGCAAAGAAATTCCTGCGGTAGGATATTATTGGATGACCATGAAAAAAGATTGTTTCAGTTTTGTCTGGAAGTGCCATCAGTGTCAGATACACGGTGACCTGATCCATGCACCACCCTCAGAGCTGCACCCCATGTCAGCACCTTGGCCGTTCGTTGCTTGGGGAATGGATGTCGTTGGGCCGATCGAGCCGAAAGCTTCAAATGGACACATATTTATCTTGGTTGCCATCGACTATTTCATAAAATGGTCGAAGCGGTCACTTTCAAAGCGGTCACTAAGAAAACAGTGGTGGACTTCGTGCATTCCAACATTATTTGTCGTTTCGGTATTCCAAAAACTATCATTACTGACAACTCTACAAATCTAAATAGTCATTTGATGAGGGAGGTCTGTGAACAGTTTAAGATCACACACCGTAATTCTACCCCTTACCGACCGAAAGCCAATGGCACCGTTGAAGCGGCAAATAAAAACATCAAGAAAATCCTCAGAAAAATGATTCAAAGATATAGGAAATTGCACGAGAAGTTGCCTTTCACATTATTGGGATATCGCACGACCGTGCACACATCAGTTGGAGCTACGCCTTATTATTGGTTTATGGCACTGAAGTCGTAATACCTGTAGAAGTCGAAATTCCCTCTCTTTGGATCCTTGTCGAAGCTGAAATTGAGGACGATGAATGGGTCAAAACCCGACTGGAACAATTAACTATGATTTATAATAAAAGAATGGCCGCAGTATGTCATGGACAGTTGTACCAACAAAGAATGGCATGCGCCTATAACAAGAAAGTGCGGCCTAAGAACTTTGAAGTGGGGCAACTCGTCCTAAGACGTATCCTCCCGCATCATGAAGAGGCGAAAGGAAAATTAACCCCGAATTAGAAAGGTCCATACATTATAAGAAAATTACTACCAAAAGGGGAGTTATACTTAAGAGACATTGAAGGAAATGACCCTGAAACGACTGTCAATGCAGATACAGTCAAAATGTATTATGTTTGACTTTTTCGCAGTTTTGACGCTCTCCGATTGAAATGATGAAGGCATTCATTCTCGCTACCCCAAACACTACTGTCACGACCCAAATCTGAAATCAGGTCGTGATGGCGCCCAACGTCGGGTCAGGTAAGCCAACACTTGTGTTACTAACGAGATTACCTTATTTGATAGATTTTCTGAAACTTTGCTAATTTTTAAGGTTTAGCATTGTAAGGTGAAACGTATAACTTAGCCAATATTTAGATAGACACAACCCAAAGGACAGTGGATAACATATATACAGTGCCAAAATATAATATCTATTACGTTCCAGGACCTAGTGTCACAAGTCTATGGGCGGACTAGTGGAATATACAAAATAAGATAAAATATTGTGCTATTGTCTGAAGGAAATGGACAGAAATAGCAAAAGACAACTCCCAAGTGCTGCTGAGGATCGCCAAGGGGGAAGAAACTCACCGTAGAGTCGGGTACAAAGTATGCTCTCAAGATCGCGCTCCGGTCTGATAACCAGATGCACCTGCCTCAGGGCCTGTACAATTAAGTACAGAAGGGTAGCATAAGTACATATAAACGAATATGTACACAGTGAGTATCCCGTCTAATCTCGAAGAAGTAGTGATGAGAAGTAGACGTGATACTTACTAGGTCCATGAGTAAATAACAGGGCTAAATAAGGCTAAGTGGGGATAACAGTCCTAGAATCACAAAGACAGGAAATATCAAATATAAATTTACAACTTACTTACTTCTACCGATCAAATCACAATAATATACGATGAACCACTTTCCCTTTTTCACATGAAGTAGTTTATATAATAACAACAAGACTCTCAGTCAAGTATACAACACATAGTATGTCGGGGCGTACGGCCGAAGCATCGCGAAAATAAATGTGCACTGCCGAGGGTCGAACGGATCGAACCATAAATGCATCTATTACCCCGCTCGCGAATCGATCATGTGACGCGGTTTACATAATGATAAGGCTACCCCGCTCACGAATCATACATGTGATGCGAGTGCTCATATACACACACAGAATTATTAGAAATTCAGGCATTTAACAGAGATCATACTTGAAAACAAGAGCTTAAGTAATGAAATCTAAAACATGACTTCCTAATATCTCCATGCCAATTCAAGAATAATAAGCAACTCAACATACATTTAGGGATACATGTAAGGCACACAAAAGCATGCTCGTGGGTCCTAAAACTACCCGACATAACAATAATAGCCGCTACGTACGGACTCTCGTCACTTGGTACGTACGTAGCCTCCCACAGACATTGACACATAGCATTTAGATCACCTATGGGCACAATTCCCTCTTACAAGGTTAGAAAGGAGACTCACCTCGTGTCGAATCTACTTCCCGGACCAAGAACGTGCCCGAAACTCCAAACTTGGCACCCAAGGAATCGAACCTAATTAAATTTTATGTAAATATATCAAATTATACTCAAAAGCACGGAATTCTCCTATTTACTTAGTCATTTCATCATTCTTGAAGAAATCCCAAAATTCACCCCCAGGCTCGCCCGCTCGGATTTCAAATTTTTTTGAAGGAATCGATTACCCATAACCTAAGGATCATTAATATATAGTTTTTGTGTGAGTTCATGACAAATTTCTTAGTAATTCTCCCAATTTTCGTAAAACCTAGGTTTTTAACTAACCCATGATTTTCCTCTAATTAGTGTGTAAATCCACCTAAAAGTTCAAGTATTCAACTTAAATTATAGTAAGAACCACTTACCTCTCAGTTTCTAGGTGAAATCCCCTCTTTGAAAGCTCTAAAAATCGCCCCAAGTGAAGAAAAATGGCATAAATGGGACTAAGTCTCGTTTAAGAACAACACTGCCCAGCTGCCCCTCATGTGCGATCGCAGCTGGGGAAGTGTAATCGCGGAAGTCAACGGCTAGGACCCCCTAAAAGTCCACTGTGCGATCGCGGAGAACAATTAGGCCAGGCTTGTGCGATTGCGAGGGAGGGGGTGCGAACGCGGAGAATAAAATTGGGCCCGGCCACAAATCACCCCTGTGCAAACGCACACAGGCCCATGCAATTGCACAGGGCATTTCACCACACCCCTGCCAACTCTTCTATGTGATCGCATTAATGCACCCGCTATCGCATTAAAGGAAACCAGTCAGTAAAAAATCTAGTATTTTGAATTTAACTCTGAGGGGTCCAAAACTCACTCGAGCCCCTCGGGACTCCTTCCAAAGGCACTGTCAAGTCTGTATTCATGATAAAGACTCGCTCGAATTTTTGAAACGTGAAAAACAACAACGAAACTAAGAATTCGACCCCAAAACCAAATCAAATCAAACTTTGAACTTAAAGTTCTACAATTCGCTTTCAATGCGCTGAACCGGCCTATACTACTCGGAATGACACCAAATTTTGTAAGCAAGTCATAAATGACATAACAGAACTATTCCCGGTCTCAGAATTCCAAAAATACGCCCAAGTCCAAAATCATCATACGAAGCTACCGGAACTGTCGAAACTCGATTTTGAGGTCGTTTACTCAAAATGTTTACCGAAGTCAAACTTGGCCTTAAAGGCCAACCTTAAGAAACCAAGTGTTCCTATATCACTCTAAACACTTCTGAATCCTTAACTACCTGTCCCCGCAAGTCATAAATCATGATAAGACCATACGGGAAGTCTCACTTAGGGGAACGGGGTCCTAATACGCAAAACGACCGGTCGGGTCGTTACAACTACCAACTTTTGTAAGCCATTTTGATCCGTCTATTCTTCTATCATAACCCTCCCTGGAACTAAAATTGTACCCAAAAAAATATCAAATCAAAAAATCAAAAATCCAAAAATCAAAACAAAAATAAAAATGTTTCCCTGAACTATGTTCGACTAGATTCTGAAAGGAAACGTAGGCAGCCTCTCCCTGGGGTTCAGTCACGCCAAGATAAAATTTCACATTTACCCTAATTTTAAACTGGGGAAGATGTTATAATAGTTCGACGATGATTTTGCTTGAAAGGTTCCAAAGTTGTAATTCAATTCAAATTCTTTTTACCCGAAATCCTGTTCAAGCCCTTCAGATCAATCGGTAAAGATGTCCAAAATTAGAGGATACATTTACTTGGATATGATGCAAACAAATGAGAGAATTAAAATGAGAGAGTCTTATAGGTGAAAACCCACAAGGGCATCGCGAGGCGATGGTAAATTGTGAAACTGAAAACGAGAGTCTTATTAGTGAAAACTCGCAAAGAGCACTGCAAGGCGATGGTGAGAAGAGAAATGAGAGAGGTTAGTTGGTGAAAACCCGCAAAGGACACCACTGATCAAAAAAAGGATAATGAGTCACTGGCATGGACGCAGTCCGGGGCAAGGTTTCTCATTCTCGAGGTAATAGTTGTGATGAATTTCTGAGAGTTAGACGGTTTGCATAAATCAGGCATCCAGTCCAAGAGGCATGTCATGCTCATTGAAGGTCGCATGCACTCCAGATAAGTCCTTCTTTTCCTTTCCTCCGAAAGGGATATTTCTTGTCTAAGATCATTTTTCCCGTTCTTTTGTTTATTTTCTTTCTATCCCTTTCGGTCTAACTCTATTCCTAAAGTAAGACAAAGAAAGGATGGCAAGACTGATTTACAGGATTCTCATTTGACACGGGCAAGAATGCAAAAAAGGCACTCAGCTTTGTCAGGGGAATCAAGTCAACCTCGATTGGCCATAGCGGCCGATGCTTCAAACTCAAAACTCTCGGAAGAAGAGAATCAAACTGAAGTGCCTATAAAGGTAAATTGACTTGAAAAGGTTGAGTCCCACGTGGCTAACCGTCTCGACAAAGTTTTAAAAAGCCAAAACACCCCAAATGCTCTGAAATTAAAGTTGGAAGAAAGAAGTAAGAAATGAAAGGCCGATGAAGGAGAAATAAAGTTGGAAAAGGTTAAGTCCCACGTGACTAGCCATTGCAGCAAAGTTTGAGGAACCGAAAATTCCCCAATGCTCCGAAAGTCCAAAAGAAAAACAAGTCAGAAGTAAAAGACGTACAAAGTCAAAATAAAGTCAAAAAGGTTAAGTCCCACGTGACCAACTGCCATGGCAAAGTCTGGAAAAGCCAAGGTCTCCGGGGATAGAAATGAAACAAATTCCCAGCAAGTAAGCAAGTAGTTGAGATCTTCGTCAAAAGAACGTGCCAAGATCAAGCGGTTGACATAATCAAGGCCGCAAAACCAATCACCATTTCAAACTGACAAATTGTTCTTTGTTTGAAAAGAACAGGAAAACATGTGTAACCCAAAAGAAACCTTGCAAGAAGCAGGTGCAACCAAAAAGAAACTGCGCCAGGGCTAGAAGCGGCTTTGCAGCAACAACTCCAAAAGGAAAGTCTCCTATAAAATTCTTTCCCGCATTTACTCATTCTCTGAAAATAATAAAAGAAAAAGAAAAAAAAGTAGAAGAAATGATGTTGAAAACAATTCAAACCTAAAGTAGTATAGGGCCTCCAATCCCTAGCTACACTTTTCCAATATAGGATATTCCATTCCTTAGTTGATGCCAACGTAGGGTCTTCATTTCCTAGTTGATGCCGACATAACTCGGTGCCAACATAGGATATTCCATTCTTTATTTGATGTCGGCATAACCCGATGACTTTTCCAACATAGAGTCCCACTCCCTAGTTGATGCCGGCATAACCCGATGACTTTTCCAACATAGGGTCCCACTCCCTAGTTGATGCCGGCATAACTCGATGACTTTTCTAACAAAGGGTCCCACTCCCTAGTTGATGCTGGCATAACCCGATGACTTTTCCAACATAGGGTCCCACTCCCTAGTCGATGCCGGCATAACTCGATGACTTTTCTAACATAGGATCACACTTCCTAGTTGATGCTTGCATAACCCAATGACTTTTCCAACATAGGCTCACACTCCCTAGTTGATGTCGGCATAACCCGATGACTTTTCCAACATAGGGTCCCACTCCCTAGTTGATGTCGGCATAACCCGATGACTTTTCCAACATAGGATCACACTTCCTAGTTGATGCTTGCATAACCCAATGACTTTTCCAACATAGGGTCCCACTTCCTAGTTGATGACGGCATAACCCGATGACTTTTCCAACATAGGGTCCCACGCCCTAGTTGATGCTGGCATAACCCAATGACTTTTCCAACATAGGGCCCCACTCTCTAGTTGATGCCGGCATAACCCGATGACTTTTCCAACATAGGGCCCCACTCCCTAGTTGATGCCAGCATAACCTGATGCCAACATAGGGTCCCACTCCCTAGTTGATGACTTTCCAACATAGGGTTCACAATCCCTAGTTAATCTCACCATTAGACATAGGGTCTCCACTCCCTAGTCTACATTCACTCCGGGTACACCACCCCCGCCTTTCATCACTTTTAATAATGAGGTAGTATAGGTTTTTATTACAATAACTCGTGAAATTTTCCAGTGAAAACTGGGGCAGAAAATTTTGTTCGCATGTTTTTTGATTTTTACGAAGATTACACTTTAGCGCACTAGATTCCAGACGAACAAAATAAGAAGTTTCAATCCAGAATATAAGAAGGAAAGAGAAAGCCGAACCCAAAGTATAGAAGTGGAGAAGACGCGGACTGATCAGGACGAGATTGGAGTCATCAATTCTGTATGTCCCGCCTTGATCCGAAAGACGAGAAGATTGAACTACCATCTGCGGCTAACAAGCATCAAGATCCAAGTCAGAGTCAGCAAAAAAGAACTAGTAAAGACTCAAGACCAAGCCTTAGAATCTACTGATATGGATCTTGTAACTCGTAGCTGATAGGCTTATTTAGTCTTTTTCGTTTTGTTACTTTGGTGTAATAAGGATCTCAGCAACAGTAACAACAGCAGCAGTTCAATCACAGTTATTCGGTAGTCCCAGGTGCCAAAACATTAAGAACTACACTGACCTGATTCCTTTATAGCCAAGGATATGTAGGCAACCTTTGAAACAAGGTTCTGTCAAACTTTTCCAAAGTGCATCCCATGAAGTATTTAAACGGGTAAAAGTTGTTCATAACTGCTCACTTCGTCTTTGCCCGAAAACTCTTTGTGTTTCCGAGCAAATAGGGGCAGCTGTGAGCATGTAATTTTTTACCCCATTAAAATACTCGTACAAAATTAATAAATGAACTACTTTTATTTATTGTTAGATTTTTGTGTGAATTTTGGTGTTTATTTAGGAATTATTTGCATTTAGGGTCACATTTTATTTTTAACATTTATAAAAAAATAACAAAAATATTTAAAACTTTCATTACTCTTGCATTATTAGGTCTTTGATTTAATTTAATACTTAGTTACATAATTTAATTATATTATTAGAAGAAAATCACAAAAAAATGTTCTTTTGATAATTATTGGTATTAATTAATGGTTTTACTTTTTATAAATTAAAATTGACTCATTAGCTAAAATAATAAAGGTAAATAGATAATTAATTTTATAAATTAATATAGTTTAGTGATTTAATTAGGATTAAGTTAGATTATTTTAGAATTAATATGAAATATAAAGGCTAAATCGGATTGGGCCAATTATGAACCAAGCCCAATCCCTTCCTTAATTCTAAAATACACCCAGCCCAATTACCCAATCCGGTCCAGTCCCCTTTAACTCAAACGACCTTGTTTCGATCCCCTCAATCCCAGCCGTTGGATCATTTGCAACTCACCTCTCACCCCCTATAAAATTGTCCAAACGGACCCCTACCCCCCTCATAACATACCCTCTCACTCCCATCTCTCTCCCAGGCCCAAACCCTAGCCGCCCTCAAACTCCCACCGGCTCCGTCGTCTTTCGCCGCTGGAAATTGCCTTACGGCGGTGGACCACCTCCAAATTGACCCAAATTCATACCAAATAACCCTACCCCCCCCCCCCCCCCCCCCCCCCCCTCAATCATAACATCTCATTATTTTCACCAGAAAATCTCCCAATCTCAACCTATTTCAGATCTAAAAAACTAAAAAAATACCTAAAACCTAGTTCTAGACAATTTCTAGCAGTACTTTGGTTTAGACTCACATGAGTCAATTGTTCTTAACAAGAACAATCAATTCATGTAAGTTTGAATCACTTTCAAACTCGCCGGAGTCCGGTCTAGTCCGGACAACTTTTTTCGGCTAAGATTAGGTACCTTCCCTGACTTTAATTTCTTTATTTAGGTGTTGTTTTTTAAATTAGTTATATAGGTTAAATTTCTGATTTTGTTACTTAACTGATTTTGACTCTTAGTTTAGGATTTCATACTTTCTTTATCCTATTTCTCTCGATTTTTTTCTCTTCTGAAATAGTCGATTAGCTACTGATTCGTATTAATTAATCAATTTTCATTGTAGTTAATCATACATGTTTTAGGGTTATTGGAATTACTTGGTCTTAGTTTGATTTCTGATTTATGTGGCTTATGTTTGACTTCTGATACTGCCCTTTGTCTTGTTTCTCTTGTCATTGTATCTTGTTATAATAGTCATTTAATTTCTGATTTAGGATAATTAATTAAGTCTAATTGATTAGTTAATCATGCATGTTAGGATCACTTGAATTATCCTGGTTTAGGTTCTAAAAATGGCCACTTAGGTTTAATTACTAACTTCTGTAATTGGTTAATCTTGATTGATTAGCTAATTATATCCATTTAGGATTGTTGAAATTATTGTTGAAGTAGTTCAATGTTCAGCTTCATCCTTAAATATTAATTAATAAGCCTAATTGCCTAATTACGTAAAGTTGGTCAACTTAGGTGTTTAATGTAGGATGTTTTGAGTTACTTGATTTCAGGAACTCGGTAGTGGCTGATTCTTGGCATGGGAGGCCCAAATTAGTTAGGCCCAAGTTGGTCAACTCTGTGGCCCTGACCTTGGATTATAAAGGGGTAATTACAGGGGTGTTTCAGGGTAGTTTAGGAATTCTAACTAAAGAATCTTAGCTGTAACTACCTGGGAAACTTCTAGAATGAAGATAAAGGACCAAAACAAAATAAGAAAATCTAATTAAATCAGATTTTTGGATAAACAGTAAATTTTTCAGAATTTAAAAGGGATAGAAAATTAGAGGAAACTTCTAGAAAAGTGTACAGTTGTCCCAGCTGTTAGAAAAGATGCTGAAATATTGGATAAGGAGGACATGTGTACCAATGCTGTTAAAAAAGACTGTACTATTTCAGAATTAGGATAAGAATATTCCTAAAAAATACTTACCCTAGGCAGCCTATATATAGACTACATACTACACACTCTAAAAGAGGATAGATTCTGGAAAAATAATAATCATAGATTACGTTACTCTGAAAAAACATTCACACACATTCTGAAAACTCACTAATATACTACCACTCTAGAATATACACGACCTATTCTGAAAATACTCTAAATATGATGAATACACAAGAATATTCTGAAAAGTCAGCCTGATTTCTTCTCAAAATAGGTCTAGGATCAAAAGTTCCTTCACACAAAAAATGAAGAACTTCTGAGATTTAGAAGTCTTCTTTGATCCCATACTGATTTTGAACCAAAAATATCTGAAAACCCCTTCGATGTCTTGTTTATTTCTGGTTTTTTTGTTGTGGATTTTTGGTTAAAACTGGATTTATCTTGGCTGGTTTTCTGGGTGTTATTACACTGGGTTGTTGCTGTGTTTTGTTGCCGTTGGTTAAGCTCCGAATCCTTATGTCTTTTTTACCTTTATTTGATTTTTTCTTGTTGTTTTTTCTTTAAAGGTATGTAACCACTCCTTACATTAAATGGAATGCTTGCTCTAAATCTATGTTTCATATCTATATTTATTTACGTGTAGTTGCAGAATTCAGTTATATGTTGTGATGACCCAAAAGGTCATCTTATGTAATTTAAGCTATATCTGTGTTCCGAGGCTCCGAGAGCCTCCGTTAGTCTCACCTCGATATGCGTACGCAGCCCGGGCGTGTAGCCAGGAAGCTATTATGTGAAAATTTGATAAAAATGAGTTTTGATAATTAATAAATGAATATAGTTGACTTTGGTCAACATTTCTGGTAAACAGACCCAGACCCATGACTCGATGGTACCGTAGGGTCCGTAGGAAAATATGGAACTTGGGCATATATGCTCGGAATCGAATTACGAGGTCCCAAGCCCGAGAAATGAATTTTTAAAGAAAATTATTTTCTGAAAAATAATAAAGGATTTTGAAAATGAATAATTATGTCAAAACCATGTTACCGGGTCCGTATTGTGGTTTCGGAGCCCGAAACAGGTTTATTATATGTTATTTGTCTTATCTGTAAAATTCGGTGTAAAACGGGCGTGATTTGAGTGGTTTCGGATTTAAAAATGAGACTTTGAGGTTTTAAAGAATTTGAAATATGGCTTGGAAAGTGGTGTTATGTTCCCGAGGTCCGAATGAGATTCCGAGACCGGGAATAGTTCCGTGGTGTCATTTATAACTTGTCTATAAAGTTTGAAGTCGTTCTGAGCAGTTTAGGCCGGTTCGACGTATTGAAGTGAATTTTAGAATTTCGAAGTTCTTAAGATTGATTAAATAAGTTTCGGGGCTTGATTTCGAGTTCCGCTGTTGTTTTTCGTGTTCGGGAAGTTCGAGCGAGTCCTCTTAGTGATTTAGGACTTGTTGGTATATTTGGACGGGGGCTCGGGTGGCCCTAGGTGCCTCCCGGACCCCGCGAGGCCAAAAACCAGCTGAAACCACTGCTGGTGCACATCAGCTGGTGTGACCGCAGGTGCGGTTGCCCAGCCGCAGGTGCGGGACCGCCCCTGCGGTCCCAGCCTCGCAGGTGCGATCCCCAGCCCTTTGCCCAGAGTCCGCAGGCGCAGTCCAGGACATCACAGGTGCGAGTTTTCCCGCAGGAGCAACCAAAACTCCGTAGGGGCGGGCTCCGCAGGGGCGGATTCTTTTCCGCAGGTGCGGCCCCTTCTGGGCTGGCCCAAGTCCGCAGGTGCGATCATTTTTCCGCACTTGCGATACCACAGGTGCGAGCCTCTTTCCGCAGGTGCGAAAATCGCCCAGTTAATTCTAAATTCTTAAGTCCA
>ML283183.1:967-104499 GCA_005239495.1 Nicotiana undulata
CCATGAGAACCTGATCTTCTGTCTCACCATCTTCTAATTCTTCATCTGAACTTTCCCCCCAAGCAGCAACCATAGCCTTTGTAGTGGTTTTCTTGGGTTGGACCAGTTCCTTCTTCCTGTTCTTTCTTTCATATCTCTCATTCCTCCATTCTACTTCCCACTGAGGGAAATTTTTGATGAGATGGTCAGTTTTCCCACACTTGTAGCATCCCTCATTAGCTGGCCTTTCTAGTGCCTTTGCCTTGTTGAAGTTTCCTCCCCTAGAGATGCCCTTCTTCCTCATGAGAAAGTTTCTAAATTCTTTAGTGATCATGGCCATCTCATCCTCCTCCAGATCTGCTCCTTCAGTGATCCTCAGTGCTAGACTTCTCTCCTTCTTTGGGGCATCCATCTTCATGGTTTGCCTTCTGAGTTCATAAGCAGTGAGATTTCCCATTAACTCATCCAGTCTGAGGGTTGCCATATTTTTGGATTCCTGGATAGCAGTGATCTTGCTTTCCCAGGAGATAGGCAAAACCCTTGTCAAGATCTTCTCTACCTTGTCTTCTTCAAGTATGATTCTTCCAAGAGACTTGAGTTCATTGGTCAAGGTTGTAAACCTTGTGTACATCTCCTGAATAGTCTCTCCTTCTTTCATAGTGAAGTTTTCATACTGAGAGTATAGTAGTGTACCTCTAGACCTTTTAACTTGAGGTGTTCCTTCATGGGCTACTTGTAGAGTGTCCCAGATTTCCTTGGCTGTTGTGCAGCTTTGGATTCTACTGTATTCATCAGGACCTAGTCCACATACTAGCCACTTCTTGGCCTTGGCATTCTTCTCCCATTTCTTCAAATCTTCAGTCGTGCAGTCAGCCCTAGTCTTAGGTACATCTACACCTTCAGCAGTCTTCTTCATTGTTGCAAGGGGTCCATCAGTGACTATGTCCCATAGTTCATAGTCCTCTCCAATAAGATGGTCCTTCATTCTATTTTTCCACCAAGAATAGTACTGGCCAATGAAGAGTGGTGGCCTTGAGGTTGATTGACCTTCCCAGTTCCTAGGTGGTGCACTCATCCTGATCTTTTCCAAGGTGTTAGCCTTTTCAAGGATAACCCGCTCTGATACAAATTGTTGTTTTAGACTTCAATACTACACAATAATATAAGTTAATTGTGCAGTACCCTATTTTCGAGTGCTGTCTAATAAGAAGAACCTGGTTCTTCTTGGTGTACTACTTTCGACTGTTGCGAAATAATAAAGCAGTAAAATAAAGACACAAGATTTTTACGTGGAAAACACCTGGCTCAAAAGGTGAAAAAACCACGACCTACTCCTCAGTAGGATTTGCTCAAACACTTCACTAAAAACTCTGAGCCAAACGGACTTACAAAATAAACTCTTTTGTAATCCTAGGACTAACTCTAATCCTCTTTGTATCAACTAGCCTCTAGCTAATTTCTAAAGATTTCAAGCTAACTCTAACTTGAACAATGTGTACCTATTACAATTTGCTTCTAAGAAAGCTGATAAGATACAATATTAAAACACCTACTACAATCAACTAGACTCAATACATCAACGATGAAACTGTTTCTTCTAGTTGAACTGTAGCCTTCGCACAATACTTCTGCTTGCAAAATATCCTGGGAACTTTGCTTTTCAGAACTTGATTCACTTTTGTCTTTGTGCGTCAACTCTTTCAGCAGTAATACATTGAGTATTTATAGAGTCAGTTGTTAAGTACATGGTTCAATTCTGATCCAACTCTACCTAGGTATACGAGTTCGACTATGACTCAACTTCCTTCTCTATTTCTGTCCTTGCTGAAATTAACTTCAATCTTCTTTATCAGTTTGCAACCTTTTCGTATTAGGAGACATCCTTTTAGCTCTTTGATACTCAGCAATCACTGATATCTCCTATGCACGAACAATTCTTGTGCCAACTGTTTCATTCAGATGTGTGTGCTCTAATGGACCTGGTTCAACTTGTCAATCTTCAAATCCCATTCAGTGACATGGGCCAACAGAGTTGCACGGAGTCTTTCCTGAATAACCTTGACCTTATCTAAGGCCTCCTGAACTAAGTCGGTACCCAACAGCTGAGCCTCTCTGGCTCAAACTATCCAACTGGCGATCTGCACCGTCTACCATATAACGCCTCATAAGGAGCCATCTGAATGCTCGACTGATAACTATTATTATAAGAAAACTCCGCTATTGGCAAGAACTGATCCCATGAACCTCCAAAATCAATAACACAAGCGCGGAGCATGTCCTCCAATATCTGAATGGTATGCTCGGACTGCCCGTCAGTCTGAGGGTGAAATGTTGTACTCAACTCCACTCGGGTACCCAACTCACGCTGAACTGCCCTCCAAAAGTGCGAAGTAAACTGCGTACCCCGATCAGAAATGATAGACACGGGCACCCCATGAAGGCGAACAATTTCCCGAATATACAACTCAGCCAACCGCTCTGAAGTATAAGTACTAGCCACCGAAATGAAGTGTGCTGACTTAGTCAGCCTATCCACAATAACCCAAACCGCATAGAATTTCCTCTGAGTCCGTGGGAGCCCAACAACGAAGTCCATAGTGATACGATCCTATTTCCACTCAGGAATATCTATCTACTGAAGCAAACCACCAGGTATCTGATGCTCATATTTTACCTGCTGACAATTTAAGCAACGAGCCACATAAGCCACAATGTCCTTCTTCATCCTTGTCCACCAATAATGTTGTTTCAAATCTTGGTACATTTTTGCTGCACCTGGGTGAATAGAATACTTGGAGATGTGAGCCTCCTCAAGGATCAATTCACGGAGGCCATCAACATTAGGCACACAATACCTACCCTGCATCCTTAAAACGCCATCAACTCCAACTGTAACCTACTTCGCATCGCCGTGCCGAACTGTGTCCCTAAGGACCACCAAATGTGGGTTATCATCCTGCCGCTCTCAGATACGATCAATTAGAGAAGATCGAGCGACTATATAAGCTAGGAAACTTCTGGGAGAAATATCCAACCTCGCGAACTGATTAGCCAAAGTCTGAATGTCTGAAGCCAACGGTCTATTGCCAACTGGGATATACGCAAGACTGCCCATACTCACCGCCTTTCTACTCAATGCATCGGCCACCACATTGGCCTTCCCCAGGTGATACAATATAGTGACATCATAATCTTTTAACACCTCTAACCACATCTGCTGCGTCAAATTTAGATCTTTCTGCTTGAATAAGTACTGGAGGCTACGATGGTCAGTAAAAATCTCACACGGCACGCCATAAAGATAATGCCTCCAAATTTTCAAAGCATGTACAATAGCTACCAACTCTAAATCAAGAACAGAGTAATTCTTCTCATGGACTTTCAACTGACGAGACGCATATGCGATCACACTACCATCCTGAATCAATACTGCTCCAAGGACAACTCGAGAAGCATCACAATATACCGTGAAAGAACCCGAATCTGATGGTAACACCAACACCGGTGCTAAAGTCAAGGCTGTCTTGAGCTTCTGAAAGCTCGCCTCACACTCGTCTGACCATGTAAATGGGGCACCTTTCTGAGTCAATTTAGTCATTGAGGCTGTTATGGATGAAAATCCCTCCACAAAACGATGGTAGTAACCGGCCAAACCCAAGAAACCCCTAATCTCCGTGACTGTGATGGGTCTAGGCTTGTTCTTGAATGCCTCTATCTTCTTAGGATTAACCTGAATACCCTCAGCTGATACAATATGACCCAAAAAGTCTACGGAATCTAACCAGAACTCACATTTAGAAACTTAGCATACAACTGGTTATCCCTCAAAGTCTGGAGTGCTACACGGAGATACTGCTCATGATCTTCCCGACTACGGGAGTATATAAGAATGTCATCAATGAACACGATCACAAAAGAGTCCAGACTGGGCTTGAAAACCCGATTCATTAACTCCATAAAGGCCGCTGGAGCATTAGTCATGAAAGGTTGTCTTAGGGATATCGGCCCAAAAGACATAACCGAAAATTCATAGTGCCCATACCTCGTATGAAAGGTTGTCTTAGGGATATCGGATGCCCTAATCTTCAGCTGATGGTAGCCTGACCTTAAATCAATTTTCGAAAACACTCTAGCACCTTGAAGCTGATCAAATAGGTCATCAATCATTGGCAACGGATATTTATTCTTGATAGTAACTTTATTCAGCTGCCTGTAGTCTATGCACATTCTCATTGACCCATCTTTCTTCTTTACAAACAAAACCGGTGCACCCCAAGGCGAGACACTGGGTCTTATGAAACCCTTATCTAGCAAATCTTGTAACTGTTCTTTCAATTCTTTCAATTATGGTGGGGCCATCCGATATGGAGGAATGGAACTAGGCAGAGTTCCCGAAGCCACATCAATACAGAAATCAATATCCCTGTCGGGCGGCATTTCCGGCAGGTCTGCAGGAAATACCTCAGGAAACTCACGCACGATAGGAACTAACTCTATAGAAGATACCTCATCATGGGAATCACGAATATGAGCCAAATAAGCCATACACCATTTCTCCACCATGCGAAGAGCCTTAGCATACGAAATTATCCGGCTGGGAGGATACAAGGAGTCCCTTTCCATTCTAATCGAGGCAACCCCGGTAAGGCTAAGGTAACTGTATTGGCATGACACTCTAAAATGGCATAGTAAGGCGACAACCAATCCATGCCCAATATAATATCAAAGTCGACCATGTCTAGGAGTAAAAGATCAACACTAGTTTCAAGACCCTTAATGACTACCACACACGAACGATACACTCGATCTACCACAATAGCATCTCCCACCGGTGTAGACACATAAACAGGAACACTCAAGGGCTCATAGGGCACATTCAAATATGAGGCAAAATAGGTGGAAACATACGAATAAGTAGACCCTGGATCAAACAAAATGGAAGCAGCTATATCACTAACTGAGATGATACCTGTAATAATAGCGTCGGAGGATTGTGCCTCAGGCCTAGCTGGAAAAGCATATAGTCGGGGCTGAGCCCCACCACCCTGAACCACACCTCTGGGAGGACCTCCACCTCTAGCAGGCTGACCTCCACCTCTAGCTATCTGTCCTCCACCTCTAACATTCTAGCCTCTACCTCTGACAACCTGACCCATACCCCTTACTGGCTGGGCAGGTTGTACTGCAGCTGGTGCCGGAACTATGGCACGAGAACCCTGGTACTGATGCTGATTACCCAGAAATTTCGGACAAACCCTCCGAACATGACCATATTCACCACACTCAAAACATCCCTCCGGATATGAGGACTGACCCTGACGAACCGGCTGGCCACTATAATAACTCTGCAGAGGAGGTGCTCTAATAGGAGCTGAAGGAGCACTGTAGACTGGCTGAGCAGAAGGAGGTGCATAAGAACCACGACCCCCTGAAGTACCATGTGAAACCTGTAGGCACTGAATGGAATGGCCTGGATGAATGGCCTCTGCTAAATGAAGTCCCGTCTCCAGATGAGGCACCACTGAAAACACCGGAATGGCGAGGTCTCTTGTCTGACCCCTGACCTTTTATCCCAAGAACTGACTCAACCCTCCTAGCTATATTAGCTGCATCCTGAAGAGAAATCTCGGATCTTGTCTCCTTGGCCATCTGCAACCTGATGGGCTGAGCAAGGCCATCAACAAAGTGTCTGACCCTCTCCCTCTCTGTGGACAATATAAGCATAACATGTCTAGCCAGATCCACAAAACGAGTCTCATACTGGGTCACTGTCATGTTACCCTGTTGTAGTCGCTCAAATTGACGACGCTTATCCTCTCGAGTAGTGACAGGTAAGAACTTCTCCAAAAAGAGATAAGTAAATTGATCCCAAGTCAGAGCTAGTGATCCCGCTGGCCTAGTCAACAAATAATCTCTTCACCATTTCTTGGCGTAACCAGTCATCTGAAAGCTGCAAAATCGACCCCATTGGTCTCCAAAATACCCATATTACGCAACACCTCATGACAACTGTCCATATATTCCTGTGGATCCTCCGAAGTAGCACCACTGAAATGGACAGGAAATAGCTTAATTAACCTATCAAGTCTGCACAAAGCATCTGATGACATGGCTGCCCCATTAGCGGGCGGAACTATCACGACCCAAATTCCCAACCTTAGTGATCGTGATGGCGCATAACACCACACTTGCTAGGCAAGCCAATGTTAGAAGTCGATTAACTAATTTTTCTTAATTAATTACTTCGGCATAAATAATCTAATTTAAATGAACTTAATTAAATTAATTCCCAACAACCATAGAATAAAATAATAACAATGACCAATAAAATGAAATGAACCACAGACTAATTATAATAACAACTCTAAGAATACCCTAGGGTCTGGTGCCACAATCCATAAACAACTAAAGAATACTACAAATAATGGCTGAAAGAAATAGTGTAACTGTTCTGAATGATATAAAACAGTGTACGTAGATATAGGAGAAGGCTCTCGGATATCCGCGAACGCCGGCAAATGTACCTCGTGTCTCCAAACGAAATCGGGTGGTCGTCCTAGAATCCTCTACTACTGAATGGTACCTCAATCTGTGCAAAAAGAGCACAGAGTGTAGTATCAGTACAACCGACCCCATGTACTGAGTAAGTGCCGAGCCTAACCTCGGCGAAGTAGTGACGAGGCTAAGTCGGGCTTCAACAATATAACCGATAACAATACTAAATAATAAAGGCAGAAATATAATTAAACAAATGGATAAATAAAGGCTACAACAAAATAAAATAACTCAGCTATAACCAATTCTCAAATAACTCTTCAAAATTCAAAACTTTAACTTTAAATAAAATAGTACGAAAATATTTAAAGAGCAGTAGTAAAATAGCCATTTCAACTATTCAAACTTTTATTTCCTTTTTCTTTAAAAAAAATCAGTAAAATATAAATATAAATATCCTCCCTTATCACTCCTTGTTGCGACGTGCAACCCGCTCCCACCAGACATATCATATCAATTTATTCAAAATTTCACAAATCACGCCAAGCCTTTCACAATACTTTTGTTTCAACAATTATAAATAATAAACAACATTTTTCTCATGACTTCATCAATAACCTCTCGACCATGAAACCAACAAGAAAATCAAAATATATGCATTTATTCCATAAAAACAATACCAAACCTCTCAGCCATATTTATATCACGAGGGAACCAGCTCTAACAACCAATACTCTTTCCAAACAGTCACAACAATAATTAACAACGATTCAACAAGGTCAAATAGTCATAGAAACAATAATGAACATGTAACAGTTAAGACAATAATCAAATAAGTGGAGAACGGGAAAAGGGATCATAATTTAGCAAACACTTTGGGTGGTGCATAGATACTCGTCACCACACCTATACACCACACCCATGCAATTCACGTAACAAACAAGTGGGGAGTCATATTCCCTCAAGCTAAAGTTAGGCCAAACACTTACCTCAATTCCGCAGGCCACTCACTGCTCAATTATTGCTTTTCCTATTGAATTCACCTCTAACTTGCTCGAATCTAATCAAAATTAACTTAATATCATTAACTAATGCTAAAGGAACTAACTTTATTGAAAATATAATTTTTCCTAAGCTTTTCTCAAAAAAAGTGAAAACCCGACCCCGGGCCCGCTCGGTCTAAACTCGGGGTTTGGACCAATTTATGATTACCCATTCACCTACGAACCCAAATATGCTATTAGTTTTGAAATCCGACCTTAATTTGATATAAAATTTTCATTTTTACAAAACTCCCTAATTTTATCCGAAATCCTAGATTTTTACCATGAAAATTCTTTGTTTTTGCTTTAAAAGTGATGCAAAATAGTAAGGAATTGAAAGAACAAGGTTTGGAATTGATTACCTATGAATTGGGGATGAAGATTTCTGAAGAAAACTCATTTTTTAGGGCTGGAACTTCGAAAATTTGGAGAAGAAAGTGTTCTGCCCGTTCTTTAACATGTATTTATATTAGCTGGGCTGGGCAACTGTGTGATCGGGGATAAAGATGTGCGATAGCACAGGGTAAGGAAACATTGGGTTGTGCGATCGCGGGAGAAAGAGTGCAATTGCACAGGGTATGGAAACATTGGGCTGCGCGATCGCGGGAGTAAGAGTGCAATCGCACAGGATATGACCTCCCCTCCACAAGGCCTAATTTTAAAGTTATGCAATCGCGGGGTTTGCTGTGCGATCGCATAGCACAGTCCAGGTGGTGCAGTGCGATCGCACACCTGCTCCTGCGGTCGCACAATGCAAGTTTTTGGGCTCCTGAAGACTACACTATGCGATCGCGGTTGTACTTATGCGATCGCATAGTACAAAAACCTGGACACCAGATACTGAAAAACCAACAGTTATTTAAGTGCAAAAATCATCATGTGGCCTATCCGAAACTCACCCGAGCCCTCGGGGCTCTAAACAAAATATGCATGCAAGTCTAAAAACATCATACGACCTTGCTCCTGCGATAAAATCATGAAAATAACATGTAAATCTATGAATTAAACCTCAAACTCATCATTTTCATCAAAAACTCTTAAGGTTCATAATTTCTCAACCGGATGTCCGAATCACGTCAAACGAACTCTGTTTTTCACCAGATTTCATAGTTAACCTTTAAATATAATAACAAAGCTGTACCGGGCTCCGAAACCAAAATACTGACCCGATACCAATGATTTTTAACATTATTTCATTTCTTTAATTCATGAACATTTCAGCAAAATAATTTCTTTCAAAAATTGATTTCTAAGGCTTGGGACCTCGGAATTCATTTTCGGGCATATGCCCGAGTCCCATATTTTACTGCGGACCTCCCGGGATTGTCGGAACACGGATTCGGGTCCGTTTACTCAAAATGTTGACCAAAGTCAACTTCTATCAAATTTAAATTCTAAAAATTACTATTTCCCATATTTTCACTTAAAAGCTTTCCGGTTTCACGCCTGGACTGCGCACGCAAATTGATGTATTTCATTTTAGTCTTTTTATGGTTAGTTTGCATGGAACGAAGTCTAATTTTATTAAATGACCCCTTGGGTCATCACAATCTCCACCTCTAAAACACACGTTCGTCCTCGAACGGACATAGAAAATTACCTGAAGTGGTGAACAAGTGTGGGTATTTACTCTGCATCTCCGACTCGGACTCCCAAGTAGCTGCCTCAACGGGCTGGCCTCTCCATTGCACTCGAACTGAAGGAAAACTCTTAGATCTCAATTGGCGAACCTGCCGGCCTAAAATAGCTGCCGGCTCCTCCTCATAAGTCAAGTCTTTGTCCAACTGGACATAGCTGAAATCTAACACGTGGGACTGGTCACCATGATATTTCCAGAGCATAGACACATGGAATATCGGATGAACTGAGGATAACCCTTGAGGTAATGCAAGTCTGTAAGCTACCTCCCCCACCTTATCAAGAATCTCAAACGACCCGATATACCTAGGGCTCAACTTACCCTTCTTTCCAAATCTCATAACACCCTTCATGGGCAACACACAAAGCAATACTCTCTCTCCAACCATGAATGCTACATCACAAACGTTACGATCGACATAACTCTTTTTCCTAGACTGAGCTGCACGAAGTCTCTCCTGAATAAACTTGACCTTATATAAGGCCTCCTGAACCAAGTCGGTACCCAATAACCGAGCCTCTCCTGGCTCGAACCATCCAACTGGCAATACGCACCATCTACCATATAACGCCTCATAAGGAGCCATCTAAATGCTTGACTGATAACTATTATTATAGGCGAACTCCGCTAACGGCAAGAACTGATCCCATGAACCTCCAAAATCAATAACACAAGCGCGGAACATGTCCTCCAATATCTGAATGGTACGCTTGGACAGCCCGGCAGTCTGAGGGTGAAATGATGTACTCAACTCCACTCGGGTACCCAATTCTCGCTGAACTTTCCTCCAAAAGTGCGAAGTAAACTGCGTACCCCGATCAGAAATGATAGACACGGGCACCCCATGAAGGCGAACAATCTCCCGAATATACAACTCAGCCAACCGCTCTGAAGTATAAGTACTAGCCACAGGAATGAAGTGTGTTGACTTAGTCAGCCAGTCCACAATAACCCAACCCGCATCAAATTTCCTTTGAGTCCGTGGGAGCCCAACAACAAAGTCCATAGTGATACGCTCAGCAAACCACCAGGTGAATAGAATACTTGGATCTGTGAGCCTCCTCAAGGATCAATTCACGGAGGCCATCAACATTAGTCACACACAACCTACCTTGCATCCTCAAAACGCCATCATCTCCAATTGTAACCTGCTTGGCATCACCGTGTCGAACCGTGTCCCTAAGGACCGCCAAATGTGGGTCATCATCCTGCCGATCTCGGATACGATCAATTAGAGAAGACCGAGCGACAGTATAAGCTAGGATAGTGCTGGGAGAAATATCCAACCTCACAAACTGATTAGCCAAAGTTTGAATGTCTGAAGCCAACGGTCTACTGCCAACTGGGATATACGCAAGACTGCCCATACTCACCGCCTTTCTACTCAATGCATCGGCCACCATATTGGCCTTCCCCAGGTGATACAATATAGTGACATCATAATCTTTTAACAACTCTAACCACCTCCGATGCGTCAAATTTAGATCTTTCTGCTTGAATAAGTATTGGAGGCTACGATGGTCAGTAAAAATCCCACACGGCATGCCATAAAGATAATGCCTCCAAATTTTCAAAGCATGTACAATAGCTGCGAACTCTAAATCATGAACAGGGTAATTCATCTCATGGACTTTCAACTGACGAGATGCATATGCGAGCACCCTGCCATCCTGCATCAATAGTGCTCCAAGGCCAACTCGAGAAGCATCACAATATACCGTGAAAGAACCCGAATCTGATGGTAACACCAACACCGGTGCTGAAGTCAAGGCTATCTTGAGCTTCTGAAAGCTCGCCTCGAACTCGTCTGACCATGTAAATGGGGCACCTTTCTGAGTCAATTTAGTCATTGGGGCTGCTATGGATGAAAATCCCTTCACAAAACCACGGTAGTAACCGGCCAAACCCAAGAAACTCCTAATCTCCGTGACTGTGGTGGGTCTAGGCCAGTTCTTGACTACCTCTATCTTCTTAGGATCTACCTGAATACCCTCAGCTTATACAATATGACCCAAAAAGGCTACAGAATCTAACCAGAACTCACATTTAGAAAACTTAGCATAGAACTGATTATCTCTCAAATTCTGGAGTGCTATACGGAGATGTTGCTCATGCTCTTCCCGACTGCGGGAGTATATAAGAATGTCATCAATAAACACGATCACAAAAGAGTCCAGATGTGGCTTGAAAACCCGATTCATTAAGTCCATAAAGGCCATTGGGGCATTAGTCAGCCCAAAAGACATAACCAAAAATTCATAGTGCTCATACCTCGTACGAAAGGTTGTCTTAGGGATATCGAATGCCCTAATCTTCAATTGATGGTAGCTTGACCTCAAATCAATTTTTGAAAACACTCTAGCTCCCTGAAGCTGATCAAATAGGTCATCAATCCTCGGCAATGGATATTTATTCTTGATAGTAACTTTATTCAGCTGCCTGTAGTCTATGCACATTCTCATTGACCCATCTTTCTTATTTACGAACAAAACCGGTGCACCCCAAGGCGAGACACTGGGTCTTATGAAACCCTTATCTAGAAAATCTTGTAACTGTTCTTTTAACTCTTTCAGTTCTGGTGGGGTCATCCGATATGGAGGAATGGAAATGGGCTGAGTGCCCGGAGCCACATCAATACAGAAATCAATATCCCTGTCGGACGGCATACCCGACAGGTCTGCAGGAAATACCTCAGGAAATTCACGCACGATAGGAACTGACTCTATAGAAGATACCTCAGCATCAAAATCAGGAATATGAGCCAAATAAAACAAACACCATTTCTCCACCATGCGACGAGCCTTGGCATATGAAATTACCTGGCTGGGAGAACGACTAGGAGTCCCTTTCCATTCTAATCGAGGCAACCCCGGTAAAGCTAGAGTAACTGTCTTGGCATGACAATCTAAAATGGCATAATAGGGTGACATCCAATCCATGCCCAATATAATATCAAAGTCAACCATGTCTAGGAGTAAAAGATCAACACTAGTTTCCAGACCTTTAATGACTACCATGCACGAACGATACACTCGATCTACCACAATAACATCCCCCACCGGTGTAGACACATGAACAGGAACACTCAAGAGATCACGGGACACATTCAAATACGAGGCAAAATAGGAGGAAACATACGAATTAGTAGACCCCGAATCAAACAAAATGGAAGCAGCTCTATCACAAACTGAGATGATACCTGTAATAACAGCGTCGGAAGATTCTGCCTAAGGCCTAGCTGGAAAAGCATATAGTCGGGGTGGAGCCCCACCACCCTAAACCACACCTCTGGGAGGACCTCCACCTCTAGCAGTCTGACCTCCACCTCTAGCTATCTGTCCTCCACCTCTAACATTCTGGCCTCTACCTCTGACTACCTGACCCCTACCCCTTGCTAGATGGGCAAGTGGTACTGCAGCTGGTTCCAGAACTATGGCACGAGAACCCTAGTACTGATGCTGATTACCCAGAAATTTTGGACAAACCCTCCGAACATGCCCATATTCACCACACTCAAAACATCCCTCCTGATATTAGGACTTACCTTTACGAACCGGCTGACCACGATAATAACTCTGCAGAGGAGGTGCTCTAATAGTAGCTGAAGGAGCATTGTAGACTGGCTGAGCAGAAGGAGGTGCATAAGAACCACGACCCCCTAAAGTACCATGTGAAACCTGTAGCGCTGAATGTAATGGCCTGGATGAATGGCCTCTACTAAACGAAGTCCTACCTCCAGATGAGGTACCACTGAAAACACCAGAATGACGAGGTCTCTTGTCTGACCTCTGACCTCCCATCCCAAGAACTGACTCAACCCTCCTAGCTATATTAGCTGCATCCTGAAGAGAAATCTCGGATCCTGTCTCCTTTTCCATCTGCAACCTGATGGGCTGAGCTAGGCCATCGATAAACCGTCTGACCCTCTCCCTATCTGTGGGCAATATAAGCATAGCATGTCTAGCCAGATCCACAAAACGAGTCTCATACTGAGTCACCGTCATGTTACCCTGCTATAGTCGCTCAAACTGACGATGCTTATCCTCTCGAGTAGTGACAGGTAAGAACTTCTCCAAAAAGAGATAGGAAAACTGATCCCAAGTCAGAGCTGGTGCTCCCGCTGGCCTAGTCAACAAATAATCTCTCCACCATTTCTTGGCAGAACTAGTCATCTGAAAAGCTGCAAAATCGACCCCATTGGTCTCCAAAATACCCATATTACGCAATACCTCATGACAACTGTCCAGATATTTCTATGGATCCTCTAAAGTAGCACCACTGAAATGGACAAGAAATAGCTTAATGAACCTGTCAAGTCTCCGCAAAGCATCTGATGACATGGCTGCCCCATTAGCGGGCGGCACTGCAGCAAGTGGCTGAATTTCCCCAACGGTATTGATCACTGGAGTCTGAACCTGAGGAATAGTCTGAGCTGGAGTGTGGGTAGTAGGAGTCGGGACCCCTCCTCCAGCCTGAGATACGGCTACTGCAACAGGAAAGGTGCAAGTCTGGGCCACACTCTCCATAAGGCCCACTAAACAGACCAAAGCATTCTGAAGAACTGGGGTAGCAATAAACCCCTTGGGAACCTGAGTTGGTTCCGCTGGGACAGTATGAGTCAGAACCCCCTCATTAATCTCAATCTGGGGTTCCGCAGTTGTGGCTGCTTCCTGAGCAATGGGCAGAGTCCTGCCCCTGCCTCGGCCTCTGCCCCTAATAGGAGCTACTGCTGCTGGAGGTCCGGAATTCTGGTCAGCGAAAGATGAAGCACGTGTTCTCTCCATTTGCAAGAGAATAGAAGAATCCAAATCAATATTTGAGGTACACGAATTTGCACGATAGAATAGAAATAAAAATGGAGTTGTTTCCTAACTCAATAGCCTTTGAGAGATAAGTACAGACGTCTCTGTATCGATCCTTTAGACTCTACTAAGCTTGTTCGTGGATTGTGGGACCTAAGTAAACCTAGTGCTCTAATACCAACTTGTCACGACCCATATTCCCAACACCACACTTGTTAGGCAAGCCAATGTTAGAAGTCGATTAACTAATTTTCCTTAATTATTTACAACAGCATAAATAATCTAATTTAAATGAACTTAATTAAATTAATTCCCAACAACCATAGAATAAAATAATAACAATGACCAATTAAATGAAACGAACCACGAACAAATTATAATAACAACTCTAAGACTACCCCAGGGTCTGGTGTCACAATCCACAAACAACTAAAGAATACTACAAATAATGGCTGAAAGAAATAATGTAACTGTTCTGAATGATATAAAACAGTGTATGCAGATAGGAGAAGACTCTCGGATATCTGCGAATGCTGGCAGATGTACCTCGTGTCTACAAATGAAATCGGGTGGTCGTCCTAGAATCCTCTACTGCTGAATGGTACCTGAATCTGTGCAAAAAGAGCACAGAGTGTAGTATCAGTACAACCGACCCCATGTACTGAGTAAGTGCCGAGCCTAACCTCGGCGAAGTAGTGACGAGGCAAAGTCGGGATTCAACAATATAACCGATAACAACAATAAATAATAAAGTCAGAAAGAAAATTAAACAAATGGATAAATAAAGGCTACCACAAAATAAAATAACTCAACTATAACCATTTCTCAAATAACTCTTCAAAATTCCAAACTTTAACTTTAAATAAAATAGTACGAAAATATTTAAAGAGTAGTGTAAAATTCCATCCTTCTTTCTGACAAAAAGAACCGCTGCGCCCTAAGGCGACACACTTGGCCGAATGAAACCCTTTTCTAATAGATCTTTCAATTGTTCTTTTAACTCCCTCAATTCTGCTGGCGCCATCCTGTAAGGTGGAATAGATATTGGCTGCGTATCTGGAAATACATCGATCCCAAAATTGATCTCTCTATCTGGCGGAATCCCAGGAAGCTCATCTGGAAATACTTTGAGAAACTCATTCACAACCAGCACGGACTCGGGAGCAGGCACCTTTGAAGTGGAGTCCGCAACCCGGACCAAAAAATAGATGCACCCCTTCATAATCATTCTGGAGGCCTTAAGATAGGAAATAAACCTGCCCCTTGGCACAACATCATTCCCTTTCCATTCAAGAACTGGTTCATTAGGAAACTCGAGCCTCATAATTCTGGTTCGACAGTCGAGTTTAGCAAAGCATGAGTAGAGCCAATCCATCCCCATAATAACATCAAAATCCACCATTCCTAGCTCAATAAGATCGGCCGTGGTATCTCGACCACACACCGTGAAAACACAATTCCTATAGACTCGCACGACCGTGATAGAATCACCAACCGGAGTCGGCACAGAGAACGGCTCATGAAGTCATTCGGGTTCTACCCCAAAACTCGAAGCAATAAATGGAGTAACATATGAAAAAGAAGACCCGGGGTCAATAAAAGTATAAACATCATGCGATTGGACAGTCAGAATACCTGTGACAACATCTGGAGAAGCCTTTGCACTATGGCGACCACTCAAAGCATAGAAGCGACTGGGTCCCCCTTGACCCCGTGCTCTACTCCTAGCTGTACCGCACCCTGCTGGAGCTGGAGGGAGTGCTAAAGATATGGCAGCTGAAGAACTGAACGGCTGAGCAACACCCCTACCGATGCCCTGACTGGGTGCACGAAAGTCTCTCTGAACATAACCTCTCTCTCCGCATCTATAGCACACCGGTATACCCAAGTAACATGGCTCAGAATGGGACCTCCCACACTTAGGACATGGGGCCCTCCGCTGCTGCTGGAACCTCCCACCAGAACGACCTGGCTGATGGAACCTCCTGCTGTCTGAATCGGGCCCAAAGCGACCTTTCTACTGATAAATATGCCCTGATGGCGGTGCACTGGCTGAGGACTGAGCATAGGACTGAGATGGCCCTGATGACCCTCTCCCAAGGGCTGACCTCCCACCTGCAACTGAACTCCCAGGTTTGCTCGCTGACCGAGCCCTACTACTGCTCCCTCTCTCCATCCTTATCTTCAATTTTCGGCCCTCCGTAGCCTGGGAAAACCCCACAATCTTCTCGTAGTTCATATTTGAATGCAAAGCAGCTGTAGTAGCCTCACTACCAACCAAGGGACCAAGGCCCTGAACAAACCGACGAACTCTGGCCTCCATAGTCGGCATCATGTGGGTAGCATACTTGGACAAACGCATGAACTCCATATGGTACTCCCACACACTCATGTTGCCATGCTTAAGGACCTCAAACGCTGCAGAACGGGCTGCCATAATCTCGACAGGAAAGAAATGATACATGAAAGCATCTACAAACTCGACCCACCTCGCCGAAAGGCTCCCCTCTCCACGGGAACTCTCCCACATCTCAAACCATGAATATGCTGCTCCCTTTAGACGATAGGAAGCTAACTCAACTCCCTCTGTTTCAGTAGCCTTCATAACCCGGAGAGTCTTGTACATTGCATCTACAAAATATTGAGGATCGGCCTTTGGTTCGGTGCCTGTGAACTCTGGAGGGGCTAATCGCAGGAACTGGTTGACCCTGGAACCCGAAGAATCCCTTTGCTCGCTAGAGGAAGCAGGGGAAGCATGTGATCTTTGGGCCTGGGAGGCCACTAACTGAGTTAACATCTGAATAGCTCCCCTGAGGTCCCCATCAGAAATACGGGGACCGGAAGCTAGGACTGAAGAAGGGTCAGGAACATCAGCGGGAGGGACTTCAGCACCCTCCGCTAGAGCAGGAATTGGAACAGTTTGGCCTGGAATGGAAGGGTCAGGAAAATTTAGGGTCGGGGAATCGTTGTCACCCGCACCATCAGATAATGGATTTATGGCCACACTTGGGGTGGCATTGGCCTCTAGGCCGAGTCGAGCTCTCTTCTTTGGCGCCATTTACTGAAAGTTAGGACAATGCACGAGTTAGATAAAGATATTCTCACCTTCTACTTCATCGCACGATACAGAGTAACAATGAAAGGGTATTTTCCTAAATGTCCATGCAGCCCCCTAACTATAGATGTGGTCGACAACACACCGATAAGAAGGTCTCTACTAGACACGGCTCCGAGACATCCTAGGACACTTTTAAGACCTTAGACTCTGATACCATTTATTTTCACGCCCCAAAAGCGAGGGACCAGACCGGCGCCTAACCGGATGAACCCAGTCAAGCGGACCTGGATTACCTTTCCTACCCAGTGCATTACCCCATGTTCATAATATACATTGTTCCATAAGAATTAGCCAATTTTGATACAAAGTACGATTTACAACATAAGTACATATTCCTCTTTTAACTTTCAACATTTGATAATCCAAAAACATATATAATACATACTACTTTTCCGATGCGATCCACAACTACGAGTGAGTACAACTACCGCCCAAAATATACATATATACAACCCACACAGTGTCTACGGAGCCTCTAAGAGTACTAGGAGTTTTACATAACTTGCCGGTGACAAGGCCCCGGCTATACCTTTTACAACATAAGAAAAAAAGAATGATATAGTCCACACACGGCCCCGAGAGAAAATGGGGCTCACCAGAACTGCAGAAAAGAGGAAGAGGAGGCACCACTAACGGCGGGCTGAGCTACCTCCTATGGAACCACCTACATCCATTTAAAATATGTAGCGCTCCCGGCAAAAGGGACGTTAGTACCGTTGAATAGTACTAGCATGTATGAACAAAGTGTATTCTGAGTAAAATCAAATAGTACACAATTAGAAGACAGTCAGGGCAACCACACAGGTACCACATAAATATACAGAAAATCATAATGAAGGTTTCACATTTACTCATTTAATTATTCATCCGTTCACATTTCAACCTTATTACCTCTCCACCCTTAGTATTTCGTGTTGCGGCGTGCAACCCGATCTCACCGTACATTCACATCTCACCCTTATTTCCTCTCCACCCTTATTACTTCATGTTGCGGCGTGAAACCCGATCCCACCGTACAATCACATTTGATAGCAACAACAACCAATCAATTAAATCACAGGGATTTTCATCATCAAGAACATAAGTTCATATCAACCCATACCTATGTGAAATCAAGGCACAATGATCCTTACCAAACAGTGATTCATGTATGGTGTTGCCAAAATTATTTAACTCGACTAATTCAATTCACAATTTCTGTTCACCATTTTCCACACACGGCCTTTAGAAATTAAATACATTCCCACATTAGGGTACATTGACATTCTTTCATTTAGTAATACATACTCCCACATCGGAATATTTGAACATTTAACAAGCCTTACACATGGTAGGATAAGCACATAGAATCACCCTTCACAATCTCAATTAGCATGGGAGTCAACTAAGAAAATCAGGAAATGAAATCTTGCACTTTAACACCGCCGGACAATCAATTCACATATGCTCAAGCAAGAAATTCTTACCGTGTCCTTGGACACCAACAAGGTGACTCTACAAAGATTAAAGTTTGCCATACATACCTCGAATCGGAATTCCCCTTTAGTTTTTATCACAAATCACCGGACCGACTAGCACCGTCAATCTATTCCACAATGTGACATATTTCACTTAGAAATTTGGAACCATGAACATAACTCAGTTCATTTAGGCATTTAATCAAACACTATGTGGTCCCTTTGATTAATTAATCCCCTTTTTAGTGAAAGATTACTCTAACTAGCTTTCTTTTACTAGGTCATGGAAGATTATTCACATGCATGCAAGTCTTATCTTTTATTNCACATGTAGGCAAGTCTTATCTTTTATTTTCAAGAACCAACCTATGTGTGCTTCATTCTAACTAAAATCTGAGAATTAAAGGAAATGGGGTGGGTACTTACCTCTTAGAGTGAAGAAGATGAAGATTACTTGATAATTTCTAGGCCTGAGTGACGTTTGAAGAATCAATTTGGTGAAGAAGATGACTTCTCTCTATAGAACCCACTCTCACTTCTCTCTATTTTTGTTCAGATACCCATTAAAATGAAGGGGAGGGGTGTTTTATTAACCTGGTGGTCGGGTGCGAAAATTAGAAATTAAAGAACCCCGAAGCAGGAATGCTGTCAGGAATGCGATCGCATTCCTGCTATGCGGTCCGCATTCATGTCGCATAGTTGGCCCTAAAATGGGCCAAAAATAAGACCGTACTGCCTAGGTATGCGACCACTATGCGGTCCGCATACCTATTATTAGATCGCATAGTGCGTCGCATAACCTCCTCCGCAAAGATGGAGGATCAAGAATGTGACAGCTATGCCTGCATGTTTCCAAGATAGCCGCATAACTGTCCTCAAACTGGACAGAAGTCTGTCCATGTATGCGACCACTATGCGGTCCGCATACCTGTTATGCGATCGTATAGTGCGTCGTATAACACCACAATTATGGAAAAGTTTATCTTTTAAGTCCCGGGGTACTTTTTGCTCAAAAATGTCCATTTTTAAGAATTTCTACAGTTATAACAACACAGGGACCTATTCGGGCATTATTTTAGACATAGAATTTTACGGGTCTTTACATCCTCCCCCACTTAAAATCATTCGTCCTCGAATGAGGATCGAGGAAATTCATTTTGGACAACACAATATGCTAACCCCCAATTTTCACTAACTCCGATATTTTTCTGAAAATTTTGCCAGAGTTCCCTTAGTAATTAGGCCTATCTACCTGCCAGAGAGCCCCCGAAACACATTGTTAACCAATTTCACACATTTTCAATTACTCCAACAATTTGCACATAATTCAGTTATCCCATCAAATCATATACAATTCAATTACTTCAACATGCTTATACATAATTCAGTTAACACCACAACTTGCATATCATTTAACTACCACATGAATTGCACATAATTTAACTTACTTCAAGGAGTTTGCACATTACCCAAATAATCACAATATGCACAAATAAGGCACAACTTGAGGAGTTACAATAGTAGGGAAATTAAGAGAGTGAAGTGTTCTTGCACAAAATTAAACACAAAGGTGTATTTGCCTAGAGATGGCAGTTCTCATGATCACTACTAGACTTATTCAAACAAATGGGGATATTTTTCTTTCATTTCACTTTCTGCTTCCCACGTGGCTTCCTCGACTTGCTGACTTTGCCATAACACTTTAACAGAAGCAATTTCAGTGTTTCTCAATCTACAGACTTGCCTGTCAAGAATAGCAATCGAAAACTCTTCATATGACAATTCTTCATTAATTTCAATGGTCTCAACTTGCACGATGGCAGCTGGATCTCCAATTACCTTCTTTAACATGGATACATGGAACACAGGATGCACGAATGACATTCCAGGGGCAATTCCAGCCTATACGCTACTTGCCCTATCCTTTGAGCGATTCGATATGGCCCGACATACCTTGGGCTCAATTTCCCTTTTTTCCCAAACCGCATTACTCCCTTCATGGGAGACACCTTCAAGAATACCCAATCAACTACTTGGAACTCCAAATCTCTACGACGAACGTCCGCATAGGATTTCTGACAACTCTGAGAAGTTTTCATCCTCTCCTGAATGACTCTAATTTTTTCCATTGCTTGATGCACCAGATCTGGTCCTAACAATTCTGCCTCACCAACCTCAAACCATCCGATCAGAGACCTACACCTCCTACCGTACAATTCCTCAAATGGGGCCATCTGAATACTAGCATGGAAGTTGTTATTGTAAGCAAACTCTATAAGCGGCAAGTGATCATCCCAGCTACCCTTGAAATCTAAAACACAAGCCCACAACAAATCTTCAAGCGTCTGAATAGTCCGCTCCACTTGACCGTCCGTCTGTGGGTGGAAAGTTGTGCTGAGATTTACCTGAGCACACAAACCTTGCTGAAATATCCTTCAAAAGTTAGCTGTGAACTGGGCCCCTCGATCCGAGATAATAAAAACTGGAGTGCCATGGAGTCTGACTATTTCTTTGATATACAACTGAGCGTACTGTTCTGCAGTATCGGTGGACTTGACTGACAAGAAATGCGCCGACTTCGTGAGTCGATCCACTATTACCCAAATTGAGTCGAACTTGCGCTGAGTGTGGGGTAATCCTACCACAAAGTCCATATTGATCATTTCCCATTTCCACATCGGTATTTCCATAAGCTGCGTCAACCCACCGGGCCTCTGATGCTCGGCCTTTACTTGCTGACAATTCGCACACCTAGCCACAAAGTCCTCCACACACCTCTTCATACCATTGCACCAATTAATCTCCTTGAGATCGCGATACATTATCGTTGAACCTGGGTGAACAGAACACCTGGAATTGTGAGCCTCTTCCATTACCCTCTCCCGGAGATCATCCACGTCAGGAACACATATTCTCCCTAGACACCACAAGACACCTTCATCATTGCCGAGTAAAAATGCTGAAGTCTTGTGATTAAAAATTGCTTCCCTCAATTGTGCCAAAGCCGGATCCCTAAATTTCTTTTCCTTGACTTCCGTTACAAGCGAAGACTCCGCTCCATTACGCACCACGACATTCCCCTCATCTGAGGTCGAAAGACAGACCCCTAGACTGGCCAACTGATAAACCTCCCGAGCCAAAGGCCTCTGACTGGCTTCTAAATGTGCCAAGCTACCCATGGATTTCCGACTAAGAGCGTCGGCCACCATATTCGCCTTCCCTAGATGGTACAAAATATTCATATCATAATCCTTGAGCAATTCTAACCACCTTCGCTACCTTAAGTTCAACTCCTTCTTCTTGAATAAATATTGAAGACTCTTTTGGTCTGTGAACACGTCCACATGGACCCCATAAAGATAATGCCGCCAGATTTTCAATGCAAACACAACAGCTGCGAGCTCCAAATCATGCATCGGATAATTCTTCTTGTGATTCTTGAGCTGCCTTGAAGCATACGCTATAACTTTACCACATTGCATCAACACACACCCTAAACAAACTCTCGAAGCATCACAATAAACCATGAATCTCTCTGAACCTTCTAGCAAGGTCAACACTGGCGCCGAAGTCAATCTCGACTTCAATTCTTGAAAACTCTTTTCACAAGCATCGGACCACTAAAATTTAACAGCTTTCTGAGTCAGCTTAGTCAATGGGGAGGCGAGGGTAGAGAATCCCTCCACAAACCTCCGATAATACCCAGCTAGACCCAAGAAACTGCGAATCTCTGTCAGGTTCGTTGGTCTAGGTCAATCCTTTACCGCTTCATTCTTTTGGGGATCAACCCGAATCCCATCCCTGGAAACAACATGGCCCAAAAAGATGACTGATTCTAGCCAAAACTCACATTTTGAAAACTTTGCATACAACTGGTGCTGATGAAGAGTCTGCAGAACTGCCCTGTGGTGATTAGCATGATCTTCCCGACTTCGCGAACAAACAAGGATGTCATCAATGAAGACTATCACAAAGGAGACAAGAAATGGCTTGAAAACCCGATTCATAAGATCCATAAAAGCTGTTGGGGCGTTGGTTAGCCCAATAGACATTACCAGAAATTCAAAGTGCCCATAACGTGTCCTGAAAGCGGTGCTAGGAATATCTTGCTCCCTGATCTTTAACTGGCGATACCAGGACCGTAAGTCAATCTTTGAAAAGAACCTAGCACCTTGCAATTGATCGAACAAGTCATCTATCCGAGGCAATGGATATTGGTTTTTGATAGTGACCTTGTTGAGCTGCCGATAATCAATACACATCCGAAGCGATCCATCCTTCTTTCTGACAAAAAGAACCGGTGCTCCCCAAGGCGACACACTTGGCCGAATGAAACCCTTTTCTAATAGATCTTTCAATTATTCTTTTAACTCCCTAAATTCTACTGGCGCCATCCTATAAGGTGGAATAGATATTGGCTGCATATCTGGCAATACATCAATCCTGAAATCGATCTCTCTATCTGGCGGAATCCCAGGAAGCTCATCTGGAAATACTTCAAGAAACTCATTCACAACCGGCACAGACTCGGGAGCAGGAACCTCTGAAGTGGTGTCCGCAACCCGGACCAAATGATAGATGCACCCCTTCCTAATCATTATGGAGGCCTTAAGATAGGAAATAAACCTACCCCTCAGCACAACATCATTCCCTTTCCATTCAAGAACTGGTTCATTAGGAAACTCGAGCCTCATAATTCTAGTTCGGCAGTCGAGTTTAGCAAAGCACGAGTAGAGCCAATCCATCCCCATGATAACATCAAAATCCACAATTCCTAGCTCAATAAGATCGGCCGTGGTATCTCGACCACACACCATGACAACACAATTCCTATAGACTCGCGCGACCGTGATAGAATCACCAACCAGAGTCGACACAGAGAATGGATCATGAAGTCATTCGGGTTCTAACCCAAAACTCGAAGCAATAAATGGAGTAACATATGACAATGAAGACCTGGGGACAATAAAAGTATAAACATAATGTGATTGGACAGTCAGAATATCGGTGACAACATCTGGAGAAGCCTCCGCACTATGGCGACCACTCAAAGCATAGAATCGACTGGGTCCCCCTTGACCCCGTGCTCTACCCCTAGCTGCACCGCGCCCTGCTGGAGCTGGAGGGCGTGCTGAAGATATGGCAGCTGAATGGCTGAGCAGCACCCCTACCTATGCCCTAACTGGGTGCACGACAGTCTATCTGAACATGGCCTCTCTCTCCGCATCTATAGCACACTGGTATACCCAAGTAACATGGCTCAAAATGGGACCTCCCACACTTAGGACATGGGGCCCTTCGGTGCTGCTGGAACCTCCCACCAGAACGACCCGACTGATGGAATCTCCTGCTGTCTGAACCGGGCCCAAAGCGACCTTCCTGCTGATAACTGTGCCCTGATGGTGGTGCACTGGCTGAGGACTGAGCATAGGACTTAGATGGCCCTGATGACCCTCTCCCAAGGGCTGACCTCCCACCTGCAACTGAACTCCTAGGGTTGCACGCTGACCGGGCCCTACTACTACTCTCTCTCCATCCTTATCTTCAATTTCCAGGCCTCCGTAGCCTGGGCAAAACCCACAATATACTCGTAGTTCATATCTGAATGCAAAGCAGATGTAGCTGCCTCATTGACAACCAAGGTAACAAGGCCCTGAACAAACCGATGAACTATGGCCTCTATAGTCTGCATCATGTGGGTAGCATACTTGGACAAACCCACGAACTCCATATGGTACTCCCACACACTCATGCTGCCCTTCTTAAGGACCTCAAACTCTGCAGCACGGGCTGCCATAATCTCGACAGGCAAGAAATGATCCATGAAAGCATCTACAAACTCGACCCACCTCGCCGGAGGGCTCCCCTCTCCACGGGAACTCTCCCACATCTCAAACCATGAATATGCTGCTCCCTTTAGACGAAAGGAAGTTAACTCAACTCACTCTGTTTCAGTAGCCTTCATAACCCGGAGAGCCTTGTACATTTCATCTACAAAATATTGAGGATCGGCCTTTGGTTCGGTGCCTGTGAACTCTGGAGGGGCTAATCGCAGGAACTGGTTGACCCTGGAACCCGAAGAATCCCCTTGCTCGCTAGAGGAAGCAGGGGAAGCATGTGATCTTTGGGACTGGGAGGCCACTAACTGAGTTAACATCTGAATAGCTCCCCTGAGGTCCCCATCAGAAATACCGGGACCGGAAGCTGGAACTGAAGAAGGGTCAGGAACATCAGCGGGAGGGACTTCAGCACCCTCCGTTGCAGCAGGAATTGGAATAGTTTGGCCTGGAATGGAAGGGTCAGGGAGATTTAGGGTCGGGGAATCGTTCTCACCCGCACCATCAGATAAGGGATTTATGGCCACACGTGGGGTGGCATTGCCCTCTATGCCGAGTCGAGCTCTCTTCTTGGGCGCCATTTACTGAAGGTTAGGACAATGCACGAGTTAGATAAAGATATTCTCACCTTCCACTTCATCGTACGATACAGAGTAACAATGAAATGGTATTTTCCTAAATGTCCATGCAGCCCCCTAATTATAGATGTGGTAGACAACACACTGATAAGAAGGGCTCTACTAGACACGGCTCCGAGACATCCTGGGACACTTTTAAAACCTTAGGCTCTGATACCAAGTTTGTCACACCCCAAAACTGAGGGACGAGACCGGCGCCTAACCGGATGAACCCATTCAAGCGGACCTGGATTACCTTTCCTACCTAGCGCATTACCCCATGTTCATAATATACATTGTTCTTTAAGAATTAGCCAATTTAGATACAGAGTACGATTTACAACATAATTACATATTCCTCTTTTAACTTTCAACATTTGATAATCAAAAAACATATATAATACATACAACTTTTCCGATGCGATCCACAACTACGAGTGAGTACAACTACCACCCAAAATATACATATATACAACCCACACAGTGTCTACGGAGCCTCTAAGAGTACTAAGAGTTTTACATAACTTGCCGGTAACAAGGCCCCGGCTATAACTTTTACAACATAAGCAAAAGAGAATGATATAGTCCACACACGGCCCCGAGAGGAAATGGGGCTCACATGAACTGCTGAAAAGAGGAAGAGGAGGCACCACTAACGGCGGGCTGAGCTACCTGCTATGGAACCACCAACATCCATTTAAAAGATGTAGCGTCCTCAGCAAAAGGGACGTTAGTACCGTTTAATAGTACTAGCATGTATGAACAAAGTTTATTCTGAGTAAAATCAAATAGTACACAATTAGAAGACAGTCAGGGAAACCAGACATATACCACATAAATATACAAAAAATAACAATGATGGTTTCACAGTTACTGATTTCAATTATTCATTCGTTCACATTTCACCCTTATTACCTCTCCACCCTTATTACTTCGTGTTGCGGCGCGCAACCCGATCCCACCATACATTCACATCTCACCCTTATTTCCTCTCCACCCTTATTACTTCATGTTCCGGCGTGCAACCCGATCCCACCGTACAATCACATTTGATAGCAACAACAACCAATCAATTAAATCACAGGGATTTTCATCATCAAGAACATAAGTTCATATCAACTCATAACTATGTGAAATCAAGGCACAATGATCCTTACCAAACAGCGATTTATGTATGGTGTTTCCAAAATTATTTAACTCGACTAAATTAAATTCACAATTTCTGTTCACCATTTGCCACATATGGCCTTTAGCAATTAAATACATTCCCACATTATGGTACATTGACATTCTTTCATTTAGTAGTACATACTCCCATATCGGCATATTTGAACGTTTAACAAGCCTTACACATGGTAGGATAAGCACAGAGAATCACCCTTCACAATCTCAATTAGCATGGAGTCAACTAAGAAAATCAGGAAATGAAATCTTGCACTTCAACACCGCGGACAATCAATTCACATATGCTCAAGCAAGAAATTCTTACCGTGTCCTTGGATACCAACAAGGTGACTCTACAAAGATTAAAGTTTGCCATACATACCTCGAATCATAATTCCCCCTTTAGTTTTTATCACAAATCACCGGACCGTCTAACACCGTCAATCTATTCCACAATGTGACATATTTCACTTAGAAACTTGGAACCATGAACATAACTCAGCTCATTTAGGCATTTAATCAAACACTATGTGGTCCCTTTGATTAATTAATCCCCTTTTTAGTGAAAGATTACTCTAACTAGCTTTTTTTTACTAGGTCATGGAAGATTATTCACATGCATGCAAGTCTTATCTTTTATTCTCAAGAACCAACCTATTTGTGCTTCATTCTAACTAAAATATGAGAATTAAAGGGAAATGGGGAGGGGTATTTTATTAAAGTGGGGTTCGGGTGCGAAAATTAGAAATTAAAGAGCCCCGAAGCAGGAATGCAGTCAGGAATGCGATCGCATTCCTGCTATGCGGTCCGCATTCCTGTCGCATAGTTGTCCCTAAAATGGGCCAAAAATAAGACCGGACTGCCCAGGTATGCGACCACAATGCGGTCCGCATACCTGTTATGCGGTCTGCATACCTGTTATGCGATCGCATAGTGCGTCGCATAACCTCCTCTGCAAAAATAGAGGTGCAAGAATGCGACAGCTATGCGGTCCGCATTTCCAAGATGCGATCGCATCTTGGGCTGCATAGCTGTCCTCAAACTGGACAGAAGTATGTCCATGTATGCGACCACTATACAGTCCGCATACCTGTTATGCGATCGCATAGTGCGTTGCATAACAACACAATTCTGGAAACTTTTGTCTTTTGAAGTCCCGGGGTACTTTTTACTCAAAAAGGTCCATTTTAAAGAATTTCTACAGTTATAACAACACAGGGACCTATTCGGGCATTATTTTAGACATGAAATTTTACGGGTCTTTACAATAAAATAGTATGAAAATAGTTAAAGAGTAGTAGCAAAATAGCCATTTCAACTAGTCAAACTTTTATTTCCTTTTTCTTTAAAAAAATCAGCAAAATATAAATATAAATATCCTCCCTTATCACTCCTTGTTGCGGCGTGCAACCCGCTCCCACCTGTCCTCCCTTATTGCTCCTCCCTAAAATATCTCCCTTATTACTCCTGTTGCGGCGTGCAACCCGATCCCACATGTCCTCCCTTATTACTCCTTGTTGCGGCGTCCAACCCGCTCCCATCAGACATATCATATCAATTTATTCAAAATTTCACAAATCACGCCAAGACTTTCACAATACTTTAGTTTCAACAATTATAAATAATAAATCATATTTTTCTCATGACTTCATCAATAATCTCTCGACCATGAAACCAACAAGAAAATAAAAATATATGCATTTATTCCATAAGAACAATACCAAAGCTCTCAGCCATATTTATATCACGAGGGAACCAGCTCAAACAACCAATACTCTTTTCAAACAGTCACAACAATAACTAACAACGATTCAACAAGGTCAAATAGTCATAGAAACAATAATGAACATGTAACAGTTAAGACAATAATCAAATAAGTGGAGAAGGGGAAAAGGGATCATAATTTAGAAAACACTTTGGGTGGTGCATTGATACTCGTCACCACACATATACACCACACCCATGCAATTCACGTAGCAAACAAGTGGGGAGTCTTATTCCCTCAAGCTAAAGTTAGGCAAAACACTTACCTCAATTCCGCAGGCCACTCACTGCTCAATTATTGCTTTTCCTTTTGAATTCACCTCTAACTTGCTCGAATATAATCAAAATTAACTTAATATCATTAACTAATGCTAAAGGAACAAACTTTGTTTAAAATATAATTTTTCCTAAGCTTTTCTCAAAAAAAGTGAAAACCCGACCCCGGGCTCGCTTGGTCTAAACTCGGGGTTCGGACCAACTTACGATTACCCATTTACCTACGAACCCAAATATGCTATTAATTTTGAAATCCGACCCTAATTTGATATAAAATTTTGATTTTTACAAAACTCCCTAATTCTATCCAAAATCCTAGATTTTTACCATGAAAATTCTTTGTTTTTGCTTTAAAAGTGATGCAAAATAGTAAGGAATTGAAAGAACAAGGTTTGGAATTGATTAACTATGAATTGCGGATGAAGATTTCTGAAGAAAACTCGTTTTTTAGGGCTAGAACTTCGAAAATTTGGAGAAAAAAGTGTTCTGCCCGTTCTTTAACAGGTATTTATATTAGCTGGGCTGGGCAACTGTGCGATCGCGGATAAAGATGTGCGATCGCACAGGGTAAGGAAACATTGGGTTGTGCGATCGCGGAAGAAAGAGTGAAGTCGCACAGGGTATGGAAACATTGGGTGGCGCGATCGCGGGAGAAAGAGTGCAATCGCACAGGGTATGACCTCCCCTCCCCCGGGCCTAATTTTAAAGTTATGCAATCGCGTGGTTTACTGTGTGATCACATAACACAGTCCAGGTGGTGCAGTGCGATTGCATACCTGCTCCTACGGTCGCAAAGTGCAAGTTTTGGGGCTCCTGAAGACTACACTATGCGATTGCGGTTGTACTTATGCGATCGCATAGTACAAAAACCTAGACACTAAATACTGAAAAACCAGCAGTTATTTAAGTGCAACAATCATGCTGTGGCCTATCCGAAACTCACCCCGAGCCCTCGGGACTCTAAACAAAATATGCACGCAAGTCTAAAAACATCATACGGAGTTGCTCGTGCGATAAAACCATGAAAATAACATGTAAATCTATGAATTAAACCTCAAACTCATCATTTTCATCAAAAACTCTTAAGGTTCATAATTTCTCAACCAGATGTCCGAATCACGTCAAACGAACTCTAGCTTTTACCAAATTTCACAGTTAACCTTTAAATATCATAACAAAGCTGTACCGGGCTCCGAAACCAAAATACGGACCCGATACCAATGATTTCTAGCATTATTTCATTTCTTGAATTCATGAACATTTCAGCAAGACAATTTCTTTCAAAAATTGATTTCTAAGGCTTAGAACCTCGGAATTCATTTCCGGACATACGCCCGAGTCCCATATTTTACTGCGGACCTCCCGGGATTGTCGGAACACAGATCCAGGTCTGTTTACTCAAAATGTTGACAAAACTCAACTTTTATCAAATTTAAATTCTAAAAATCACTATTTCTCATATTTTCACATAAAAGCTTTTCGGTTTCACGTCCGGACTACGCATGCAAATCGAGGTATTTCATTTTAGTCTTTTTATGGTTAGTTTGCATGGAACGGAGTCTAATTTTATAAAATGACCCATTGGGTCATCACAGGCACTGTTGCAACTGGCTGAATTACCCCAACATTATTGATTACTAGAGTCTGAACCTGAGGAGTTGTCTGAACTGGAGTGTGGGTAGTAGGAGTCGGGACCCCTCCTCCAGCCTGAGATACGGCTGCTACAATAGGAAAGGTGCCAGTCTGGGCCACACTCTCCATAAGGCCAACTAAACGGACCAAAGCATCCTGAAGAACTAGGGTAGCAATAAACCTCTCGGGAACCTGAGATGGTCCCGCTAGGACAGTCTGAGCCGGAACCCCCTCATTAATATCAATCTGGGGTTCTGCAATTGTGGCTGCTGCCTGAGCAATGGGCTGAGTCCTTCCCCTGCCTCGGCCTCTGGCGTGGCCTCAGCCTCTGCCCCTAGTAGGAGCTGCTGCTGCTGGAGGTCCGGAATTCTGGTCAGCGAAAGATGAAGCACATGTTCTCGCCATCTGCTAGAGAATAGAAGAATCCAAATCAGTATTTGAGGTACAAGAATTCGCACGATAGAATAGAAATAAAATGGAGTTGTTTCCTAACTCAATAGCCTCTGAGAGATAAGTACAGACGTCTCCGTACCGATCCTTCAGACTCTACTAAGCTTGTTCGTGGATTGTGAGACCTAAGTAAGCCTAGTGCTCTGATACCAATTTGTCACGACCCAAATTCCCAACCTATGGACCGTGATGGCGCCTAGCACCACACTAGCTAGGCAAGCCAATGTTAGAAGTCGATTAATTAATTTTCTTAATTAATTCCTTAATCATGAATAAATAAATTCCAAGTGGACTTAATTAGAATAATTCCCAATAACCATAAACTAAAATAATAATAACGACCAATTAAATAAAACGAACCACGAACTAATTATAATAATAACTCTAAGGCCTCATTTGTTTTTTTTAAGATTAAGACGTCTGAATCTGAATACACATATGAATATATTAAGATGTGTATTAAGATTTGAATAGAAATAATTAAGACTGTTTGATTTTTAACATGTGAATGTATAAAATTTATCTTTATTGAAATTTAATAAACATAAATTTGGTTGATGATGGTGGTTCATGCTAGTAGCTAGTAGTGAATGGTAGCGGTGGAGATTATAATTGAGGTTGGTGGTGGTGGGTGGTGATAGTTAATAATGGAGGGTGGTGGTAGTAGTTGTGATTGAGAAAGGTGGTGGGTGGGTGGTGGTAGGTTATAATAATGGGCAGTGTCGGGTGTGGTTGTTGGTGGTGATGGGTTGGTCAGTTGTGGTAGTTGGCTTGGATGAGTGTTGATTATAGGTGAGAATGATATATGGTGGTCGGAGTAGTGGGGATAGTGGGTGGTGATGGTCGATAATGGTGGCGGCTATGATTGAGGATGATGGTGGCGTGGTGGTGGTGGAGGTGGTGGTGGTGGGGGTTGTTGAGTATGGTGGTGGTGGTGGCGACATGGTATTAGTTGATAATGGTAGGCGGTGGCGGCATTTAATAATGAATATGTGATAGCATCTTAATGAAATTAAGTCTCTGTTATAGATCTTAATCATACAGAACTATTCAGAATCATTAAGTGCTTGTGAAATAAATAAATAAAACACACTTAATGATAAAGAGCTGAATAATTAAGATTCTGACTTTAAAAACAAATGCACTTAATGTTTGAGATCTGAATGATTAAGTTCAGACCTCCATTAAGTGCAAACAAATGAGGCCTAAGACTACCCCAGAGTCTGGTGTCACAATCCACAAACTACTAAAGAATACTACAAATAACGGCAGAAAGAAGTAGTGTAACTGTTCTGAATAATATAAAACAGTGTATATAAAAAGATAGGAGAAGACTCTCGGAATAAGCGAACGCCGGCAGATGTACCTCGTGTCTCCAAGTGAATCGGTGGTCATCCTGAAGTCCTCCACTGCTGACTAGTACCTGGATCTGTGCAAAAGAGCACAGAGTGTAGTATCAGTACAACCGACCCCATGTACTGAGTAAGTGTCGAGCCTAACCTCGACGAAGTAGTGACGAGGCTAAGTCGGGCTTCAACAATATAATCGATAACAACAATAAATAATAAAGCCAGAAAGAAATCTAAACAAATAGATAAATAAGTGCTGCAACAAAGTAAAATAACTCAGCTATAACTAATCCTCAAATAACTCTTCAAAGTTCCAAACTTTAACTTTGAATAAAAATAGTGCAAAAATATTTAAAGAGTAGTAAAATAAATTAAACCTTTTTTATTTTCAAAACATTTATTTTCTTTTTCTTTAAAAATCAGTAAAATATAAATGACCTCCCGTATCGCTCCTTGTTGCGGCGTGCAACCCGCTCCCACCTGTCCTCCCTTATTGCTTCTCCCTAAAATATCACCCTTATTACTCTTGTTGCGGCGTGCAACCCGATCCCGCCTGTCCACCCTTATCACTCCCTGTTGCGGCGTGCAACCCGCTCCCACCAGACGTATCATATCAATTTATTCATAATTTTCACAATTTAGGCCAGCCTTTCACAATATCTTTGTCTCAACAATTATAAATAATAAACTTCATTTCTCTCATAACTTCATCAATAACCTATCAACCATGAAACCTACAGGAATATCAAAATATAAACATTTAATTCATAAAAACAATACCAAACCTCTCAACCATGTATATATCACAAGGAAACCAGTTCAAACAACCGATATTCTTTCCAAATAATCACAACAATATCTAACAACAATTCAACAAGGCCAAATAGTCATATAAACAATAAAGAACATGTAACAATTAAGATAACGGTCAATTAAGTGGGGAACGGGAAAGGGGATCATGTTAAACTACCAGTTTGGGTGGTGCATAGATACTTGTCACCACACCTATACACCACGCCCATGCAATTCACATAACAAACTAGTGGGGAGTCCTATTCCCTCAAGCCAAAGTTAGACCAAACACTTACCTCAATTCCATAGGCCACTCACTGCTCAATTATTGCTTTTCCTTTTGAATTCACCTCTAACTTGCTCGAATCTAATCAAAATTAACTTAATATCATTAACTAATGCTAAAGGAACTAACTTTATTGAAAAATATAATTTTTCCTAAGTTTTCTAAAAAAGGAGTGAAAACCCGACCCCGGGCCCGCTTGATCAAAACTCGGGGTTTGGACCAAATTACGTTTACCCATTCACCCACGAGACCAAATATGCTATTAGTTTTAAAATCCGAGCTTAATTTGATATAAAAATTCAATTTTTACAAAACTCCCTAATTCTACCCAAATCCTAGATTTTTACCATGAAAATCCTTTGTTTTTGCTTTAAAAGTGATGCAAAATAATAAGAAATTGAAAGAACAAGCTTTGGAATTGATTACCTATGAATTGGGGAAGAAGATTGTTGAAGAAAACTCGTTTTTAGGGCTGGAACTTCGAAAATTTGGAGAAAAAAAGGGTTCTGCCCGTTTTTAACAGGTATATATATTAGCTGGGCTAGGCAACTGTGCGATCGCGGATAAAGAGGTGTGATCGCACAGGGTAAGGGAAAATGGTGCAGTGCGTTCGCATGGGAAGGGGTGCGATCGCACAGGGTATTGACCTCCCCTCCCCCCAGGCCTGATTTACTCAGTGTGTTTGCACTGTATGTTGTGCGATCGCACAGCTTGGCCCAGGCTGTGCTCCGCGATCGCAAGCACTAAGCTGCGTTCGCATAGGGTACCAAACAGGACCTCAAATTTTTACTATGTGCGATCGCGGACTTTCCTATGCGATCGCACAGGTCAAAATACCTAGACACCAGAACTGGAAAAACCAGCAGTTATTTTCAAGTGAAAAACACCCCGTGGCCTACCCGAAACTCACCCGAGCCCTTGGGGCTCCAAACAAATCATGCACGCAAGTCTAAAAACATCATACAGACTTGCTCGTGCGATAAAATCATGAAAATAACATGTAAATCTATGAATTAAACCTCAAAACTCATCATTTTCAACAAAAACTCTTAAAGTTCATAATTTCTCAACCAGATGCCTGAATCACGTCAAACGAACTCCGTTTTTCACCAAATTTCACAGTTATCCTTTAAATATCATGACAAAGCTATACCGGGATCCGAAACAAAAATACGGACCCGACACCAATGATTTTTAGCATTATTTCTTTTCTTTAATTCTCAAATATTTCAGCAAAATAATTTCTTTCAAAATTTGATTTCTAAGGCTTGGTGCCTCGAAATTCATTTTCGGGCACACGACCGAGTCCCATATTTTACTGTTGACCTCCCGGGATCGTCGGAACATGGATCCGGGTCCGTTTACTCAAAATGTTGACTAAAGTCAACTTTTATCAAATTTAAATTCTGAAAATCACTATTTCCTATATTTTCACATAAAAGCTTTTTGGTTTCACACCCGAACTGCGCACGCAAATCGAGGTATTTAATTTTAGTCTTTTTATGGCTATTAAGCATGAAACGGAGTCTAATTTTATAAAATGGCCCCTTGGTCATCACATGCCTTTACTTTCATTCCCCTTGAAGAAGCTTACACTTCACACTCACATAGGTGATTCCTAAACGTGTAATCCTAAAGACACACTATCTGGTCATATCCTGCCAGACTTAGCAAATCATTAAAAAGCTTTAAGCTTTATTGACTCATCAAAAAGTCCTTAATGCTTTACCTTGATTTTGAACATTGTCTTCATCACGAGAATGGGTTGAGTTATTTGACAATGTTGGACCGTCATTCATAACTTTGTTTGATATTTTTTAACCTAGCTCTTGGGATCTCCATTCTGCTAGGTAGAGTTGTCGCCATGATGACTTGTCCTAGGCCTTAACCCCATTCCCTTTGATGATCTATCAACTGCCTCTCTAGATAGGCCTTTTGTAAGTGGATCCGACACGTTATCTCTTGACTTTACATAGTCAATTGTGATAACACCACTAGAGACTTGTTGTCTAACGGTATTATGTCTCCGTCGTATATGACGCGATTTTCCGTTATACATAACGCTCCATGCCTGTCTATTTCCGCTTGAATATCACAATGTATACAAATAGGTGCCAAAGGTTTGGGCCAAAATGAAATATCTTCCAAGAAATTCTGGATCCATTAAGCTTCTTCACCGGCCTAATCTAAAGCTATGAATTCAGATTCCATTGTAGAACGGGCGATGCACGTTTGTTTGGATGATTTCCTAGACACTGCTCCACCCCCAATTGTGAAAACATATCCACTCGTGGATTTAACTTCAGATGATCCGGTGATCCAATTTGCATCACTATATCCCTCGATCACGGAGGGATATTTGTTATAATGCAACTCATAATTTTGGGTATGTTTCAGATACCCCAAAACTCGTTTCATTGCCATCCAATGTATATGATTGGGATTACTTGTAAACCGACTCAGTTTGCTAATAGCACATGCTATATCCGGTAGCGTACAATTAATGATATACATCAAACTTTCCAATACTCTTGCATAGTCCAGTTGTGAGTCACTTTCACCTTCATTTTTTTGAAGTGGATAACTCACGTCAATTTGAGTCTTGGCAATTTTGAAATCCAAATACTTGAATTTGTCAAGTACCTTTTCTATGTAGTGAGATTGTGATAATGCTAGACCTTGTGGAGTCTTGTGAATTCTGATTCCTAAGATCACATCAGCAACTCCTAAGTCTTTCATGTCGAATTTGCTAGCCAACATGCGCTTTGTAACATTTATATCTTCCATACTTTTACTCATTATCAACATGTCATCAACATATAAACAAACAATGACTTCATGACCTAGAGTGTTTTTAATGTAAACACATTGGTCGCACTCATTGATTTTAAACCCACTTGCCAGCATTGTTTGGTCATATTTGGCATGCCATTGTTTGGGTGCTTGTTTAAGTCCATAAAGAGACTTAACAAGTTTGCACACTTTCTTTTCTTTACCAGGAACCACAAAACCCTCAGGTTGTTCCATGTAAATCTCTTCCTCCAATTCTCCATTTAAGAAAACTGTTTTAACATCCATTTGATGGATTTCAAGACCATACACGGCCGCTAATGCCACTAATATCCTAATAGATGTTATCCTCGTTATTGGTGAATAAGTGTCAAAGTAATCAAGGCCTTCCTTTTGTCTATAACCTTTGATAACAAGTCTTGCCTTATATTTGTCAATAGTGCCATCAGCTTTCATTTTTCGTTTAAAGATCCATTTCGAACCTAAAGGTTTGTTTCCAGGAGGAAGATCACCCAATTCCCATGTATGGTTATCCAAAATTGATTGAATCTCACTATTGACTGCCTCTTTCCAAAATGCTGAATCAGAAGACGACATAGCTGCTTTAAAAGTTTAAGGTTCATTTTCAAGCAAGAATGTCACAAAATCTGGTCCAAAGGAAGTAGATGTTCTTTGATGTTTGCTACGCCTTGAATCTTCTACACTTGGAGTATTTTCCTTTGTTTCTTCCCGAGGTCGTTTAAGTCTTTTACTTAACGACTCACATTTAGTTTTATACGGATAAATGCTTTCAAAGAATTCAGCATTATCTAATTCCATTACCGTATTAACATGAATCTCGGGATTATCAGATTTATGTACCAAAAACCGACATGCTTTACTGTTTGTAGCATATACAATGAAAACGCAATCTACTATTTTTCGTCCGATTTTAACCCTTTTAGGTAAAGGAACTTGTACCTTTGCTAGACACCCCCAAACTTTGAAATATTTCAAGTTGGGTTTTCTTTCTTTCCATTTCTCATATGGAATAGGTTGCGTTTTGTTGTGGGGTACTCTGTTGAGTATTCGGTTAGTTGTAAGGATAGCTTCCCCCCACAAACTCTGCGGTAATCCAGAACTTATTAATAAAGAATTCATCATTTCCTTTAATGTCCAATTTTTCCTTTCCGCAATTTCGTTGGATTGAGGTGTGTAAGGTGTAGTAGTTTGATGGATAATTCAAGATTCCGAACATATTTCTGCAAATGGAGATTCATATTCTCCACCTCTATCACTTCTAATCATTTTGATCTTTTTATTCAATTGATTTTTCACTTCATTCTTGTATTGCTTAAAAGCTTCAATTGCTTCATCCTTACTATTAAGCAAATAAACATAACAATATCGAGTGCAATCATCAATAAAAGTAATAGAATACTTTTTCCCACCTCGAGATGGTGTTGACTTCGTATCGCAAATGTCAGTATAAATTAAGTCTAAAGGATTTGAATTCCTTTCAACAGACTTAAGGATATTTTACAAACTTAGATTCAACACATATTGACATTTCGATTTATTACACTTGAATTTAGGTAATACTTCTAAATTTATTAACTTCCGCAAGGTTTTATAATTGACATTTCCTAAATGAATATGCCATAAATCATTTGACTCCAACAAATAAGAAGAAGCTGAAATTTTATTCATACTATTAACAACCATTACATTGAGTTTGAAAAGGCCCTCCCGTAAGGTAGCCTTTTCAAATGTACATTTCATTCTTTCTTACAACAACTTTATAAGAAACAAATACACATTTGAATCCATTCTTCACAAGTAAAGAAGTAGAAACTAAATTCTTCCTAATAGTAAGAACATGAAGAACGTTGTTGAGCGTTAACACCTTGCCGGAAGTCATCTTTAGGAATCTTCCAATAACCTTCAATTTTGGATGTTGAATTATTTTCCAGGGAAATCTCTTCTTCGGGACCAGCAGTAGAGTAAGTCGCAAATGCTTCTTTGACAGCACAAACATGTCGAGTGGCCCTGGAGTCAATCCCCCACTTCTTCAGATTTCCAACTAAGTTGCATTCCGAAAGCATTGCACAAATATAATCAATGTCATCATTCTTATCCACTATGTTGGCATGTCCCTTCTTCTTATCCTTTTTCGGGAGACGACAATCAGGGGCTTTGTGACCAACTCTTCCACAGTTGTGGCAGTTGCCCTTGGATTTCCTTTTGTTCTACTCCTTAGTCTGTCCAGAATATATCTTCCTCTTCTTACTTTTTGGAGCAGTCTCCTCAACGATATTAGCTCCCATGATCATTGAATTTCCACGATACTTCTTCTCGGCTGTTTTGTTGTCTTCCTCAATATTGAGACGAATCACAAGATCTTCCAACTTCATTTCTTTGCGCTTGTGCTTAAGATAGTTCTTGAAATCTGTCCACGAAGAAGGAAACTTTTCAATCATTACAGCCACTTGAAATGCTTCATTCACGACCATATCTTCAGCAATAAGGTCGTGAAAAATAAGTTGAAGTTCCTGAACTTGGGTTCTCACAGTTTTGTTGTCTATCATTTTATAGTCTAGAAACTTGGCAACCACGAACTTCTTCAAGCATGCATCTTCTGTCTTGTACTTCTTCTCAAGTGCGTCCCATAATTCTTTCGAAGTATTCATCGCACTGTACACATTACAATTCATCCTCTAAAGCAATTAAACTATTGCCTTTGCAAAGAAAATCTTCCTACTTCCACGCCTCAACAATCATGAATTTTTCATTGTCCGGCATGTCCGCAGCAGGCACTGGAGGCTCTTTACTAGTGAATTTCTGCATACCAAGTGTGGTAAGCCAGAAGAACACCCTTTGATTCCATCCTTTGAAGTTTGCTCCAGAATATTTCCCCGGCTTTTCTGCCGGTGGAACAGCAGCCCGGCTTGACGAGGCTATCGTCGTTGCCGCAACAGTCGCAGAAGAATTTATGTTATCATTTGCCATTTCTCACTGTCAACAACAGAAGAGTTCAATCAATGGCAAAACCAGAACAGTAAACAATACTGTAATTAACAATAAACAGTATGTATAATAAATAAAAATCGAAGTTTTATATATATTGTTTCACAGAAAACGATGAAGTTTTTATGTTCTTCAAATCGTTTTCTGAATTTCAAAACTCTGATGAAGTTTTTATATCTTCAAATCAGAATAATAAAATTCAGAAAGAGTAGAAAACCACACAGGTTTTAATCTTCACAAACAGAATACAGAATAATATAAATATAATTTCCTTAAGATTGTTATTAATCTGTATTGCTGTAAAATAAATAAAATAGTAAACTTTCTGAAAATACAGAAACAGAAAGTTAGTAGAAGTAGAACGTCAAAATAAATTCTGAAAATAGTATAGGAATAAATCGAGCCCACTGAATACACAGTGTGTCCTTGAGGAAATTATTCCCCTCAAGTACCCGAGGTTTTGGAATATATCCTCCCAGGATAGAATGATTTAACTCACCAGCGTATCGGTACCTAAAACTCCGGTGATCGGTGAACCACTCGATGGTCGTAAAACACACTGGAATAATTTGTGCAGAAGAAGAAGAAGAAGATCGAAAAATTTTGTAAGTAAAAATTCTGGGATTCAAAGCATATTTATAGCCAATTTCGTATTGTTTCTGAAAAGGTTTTGCAACCTTTCAGAACAGCCATAGTTGTATTTAAAATAATTCGGGAAAGAAAAACGGGCTGGACCGGACCAGGTCGCGGGTCATGGGTTTTTTCGGATTGGATTTTTCGTTAATTAATTTAATTAATTAATTTGAAAGGAATTTTGTCCAAAAAGATTAATCAATCAATCTTTGACCGAATCTGAATCCGAAGCCGAAGCCGAGCGAGCGACGACGACGCGAGGCTTGCCTTCTTCTCAACTCTTTAAGGTCTAAAAGAAGAGCTTCTCTATATATACACATAGATTTTCTTTCCTTCTTCCAATGAGGGACAAAGTGCACTAATTCAAAATTTTACTTCCCTCCATTTCTTTTCCCACCATTTTCCATTTACTTTCTTTAAACTACACCAAGCTTAAAATTAAGCTATACTAAGCTTAAAGACCAACAATTCCCTTGTTTGACAATTTGAAATGGTTACATTCAACAATATAATGAAATGATTTGGAGTATAATAAACAACACTAGGAATGTGGGAAATTGCCATAGACAAAGGTGGTTGATCTTCAGAGATGTACTGAGAAGGAGGCCGAAACCGTACTGAATCGTACCGAACCAAACAAGAAAATATCGAACCGTACCGAACTACTTTGATACGGTATTTGATATGCACAATGATATACCGAATACCGAAGTATCGAACCGTAATTCACAAATACCGTGCCGAAATACCGAACGCTCACCCCTAAATTTAACCATGTATTTAGCAACTTTTCTTATATGTAGAAATACTTTTAGTTTGGGATATTAATTCAAGGAGCTTTTTTTCTATTACTCTTACATTTCTTTTAGATGTGATTTTTTCTAATTTTCTTACACGTGCTTTTTGCACTTCTATTTGAATGCAATTTCCTTTTGCCAGTAGACATTCACCTATCGAGCTTTATCATGTAAGTGCTTATTGATACTCTTTTATTGTTTCAAGGTTCTATTTTTTCCATTTTGTGTTTAACAAGTTATTTAAATATCACTTGCTTTTTTCCTTCTATCTTTGATCCAAGTATATCTTGACGAAAGAGTTGTGTAAGAGTTGTAATTACTATGAACAAAAGTAGTAACACTTCATTATTCCAAATTCGCAAACTTATTACAAAATTGTCACAACCCCATTTTCCCTCGGTAGGATATCGTGATTGTAGTTTCAGTTTATTGTTTCAAGGTTCAAATCTAAACTTTCCGTTTTGTGTTTAACAAGTTATTTAAATTTCACTTGCTTTTTTCCTTCTATCTTTGATCGAAGTATATCTTGATGAACGAGTTTTGTAAGTGTTATAATTACTATGAACACAAGTAGTCACACTTCATTATTCCAACTTTGCAAACTTATTACAAAATTGTTATGACCTCAACTTCCCTCCGTAGGATATCGTGATTGCACCTAGTTCCTAAGATTAGGTAAGTCTAACATACATGCAGAATGTAACTGAAATAATGATAAAACTCTCAAATAACTCAACAGAAAAAAACTCCCCAAAATTCGGTGATATCAACTCACAAGCTCTACAAGTGTATACTGAACATCCATATACAACAATATCTATAAAAAAAGAAAATGAAATAGAACTAGATAGGAGGCGACTCCGAGGCTTGCGGACGCCGATAGATATACCTTAAAGTCTCCAAGTCCGAACTCGAACTCACTGGTGCCTGGGCTTATAAGAGGTATGCGGATCTACACAAAAAGAAGTGCAGAAGTGTAGCATGAGTACACCACAACTGGTGCCTGGGCTGATAGAGTAGTGACAAGGTCAGGTCAAGGCGCTACCAGAATAAATAAAAAAACTGAACAAATATATGACAGTGTAATAAAGATAAACAATGGAAATAAAGAGATAAATATACCACGAATAGCGACACTGAACTAAGGATAATAAAGCATCACAGAAGAAAACAATGAATAATATGCCAAGGAAACAAAGCAACCAAAATACAAATGATGTAATAGAAAAGTATCAACAAGAATCACTACCAAGGTACCACCCCGTAGTCTCGTATCACAAAACAATTCATACAATTTTTCCTTATATCACCACGGGAGCCCTGCATTTAGCTTTAAAAATCATTTTTTCCTGAAATAGCTTCCTGATTTTAGCCCACCTTTTCACACCACATGGCTTTAAGTAGTTCTCCTAGCAACACACTTATCAAGCCCACCTTCTCTCACCGCATGTGTTTCAACCCCAATCCTTATACAACTGCATGTGTATCAATATCACAACGTATCACAAATCGCACCTCAAGTGTTCAATACCGTAACTTGCCAAATAATTCAATATAATAGTGTTTCCACAATAAATAGCTCATGGCTCAACCACAGCAAGAACAAGAGTTTCAACAATAGTAACCGAATGTGAATAGCTTAACAAGAATGGTTATTCAACAGGTCTCAACTTTGCCTCAACGTGAGTCACGACCTTTATAATCGCAACATCAAATTCAACAATGGTATATTCCAAGAAAAAGCAACGACAAGTACGGAGCTCAACGGTTAAATAATGAATAAGGAGTAGAGAGAACAATAACTTCAACTACACATGTAAAGACAATTAGCAAGTAAGTGATAAGATAAGTATTAACGAAGTCAAGTAAAGCATGTGAAGATAGACTAATGATGATGAATATAACATATTATGTCAACTCAATAAAAGGCATGAAAGGAATCTACATTGTTAAGATTGGTCAATTACCATATTTAGCCTGTGTACCCACTCGTCACCTTGCGTACATGGCTTTCACATATCACAATTTACACTAGAAAATACCAATCCTAAGGGTTAATTCCCCTGTAAACCTTTGAAAACAAGTGTAATATCAGTATATCTCTGTAAAATTCTCAGTAAAAGCCAGTTTGAAAACAAAGTAAATCATAGTTCAAAAACTTAGTAAAATCATCGCAAATCTACCCCTCGGGCCAAAATCATTTCTCGTAACAGTTTCCCTCAGGCGTTCCCTCAATCACTCAGTATCAATCATCACTCAGTATCAGCCCCGCGGGCAATCATCATCACTCAATCGGTACCGACGCTCACTGGGGGTGTATACAGACTCCGGAGGGGCTCGTATAACACAAGCACAATAATAACATAAGGCCTGAAAGCCTCCTCACCACTCTCCTAGGCCTTTATCGAATGCTATGAGACCCCTCAGATTACCAACCCCCTCTTTGTGATTATTTACTCTAACCCACTTTCCTTTACTAGATTGTGACAATAAATGAAGATGCATGCAAGGTTCTTCACTTTCATCTTCAAGAATCCATTCAGGGGAGTTCTACTATTAACCAAAAATCTGAAAATTTAAGGGAAATGGGGTGGGGACTTAAAGTTAGGTAAGACACTTACCTCAAAGCACGCTAACTCAATCCACTAGTAAGTCTTTTTCGCGATTATCTAACTCCGAACGGATTGAATCTAGCCAAAACAACTTCATATCATAAAAATAGGAAGTTGTTCCGAACAATAAAGTTATAATCTTTAAAGAGAAACAAAAATTCAACCCAAAAAGTCAATCCCAGGCTCGCGTCTCGGAACCCGACCAAACTTACAAAATCTGAACACCCATTCAATAACGAGTCCAACCATACAATAATTACTCAAATCTGACTTCACATCGCCCTTCAAATCCCCAAAATTTAGTCAAAGAAGTTTCACAATGTTTCCCCAAATTTTCTTTTTTCCAACTCAAATCACAAATTAAATGATAAAATAACAATGGATTCATGTAATATAGTCAAATCCAAGTTAGAATCACTTGCCCCGATGTTATTCCGAAAACCCTCGAAATCTCGCCATAAACCGAGCTCTCTAGGTTCAAAAGATGAAAATGAGAATAAACCCTATAACACCCCTTTTCTGCGCAAAGATGTTCGCTTTTGCACCTATGGATTTTAATCGCAGGTGTGGTCCTCACTGAGGTCCAACACTCTCCGCTTCTGCGGGCATAAACACACATCTGAGTTTCTGCTTCGGTTGACATATGAGCGCTTCTGCGCACGCGCTCCTGCAGACAATGTCCTCTTTTGTGACCACAAAATAAACTGGTGCAGTCCGCATATGTGACCAGCTCCTCCGCACATGCCGATCCCGCTCAACGTCGCTTCTGTTATGGCCCCTCTCGCACCTGCGGCTAAACCCTCCGCAGGTGCGATGACACCAGAACATCAGCACTTTAGCAAAACACCAAGTCCAAAAATAATCTGACTTCGATCCGATTCACACTCGGGGCACCCGGGACCCCCTCCGAATATACCAACAAGTTTCAAAACACATAACAGACCTACTCGAGGCCAAAAATCACATCAAACAACATTGATTCTACGAATCGCAACACAAATCAAGCCTATTGAAACTATTGTGAACACCCAATTTTTTGCCCCGCATGGAAATTACTCCTAAATAATCAAAAAATAACTTTTAATAAATTTTAGAAATTTTTCTTTATTTAATTGCATTTCATGCATGTTTAATATTTTAAAATCATAGAAAAATCATAAAAATTGTCACATTTTTTCATTTATTGTAATCTTAGGTTTAATTCGCATTTTTAGAAATTAATTACCCTTTAATTGATAGATTAATATATAAAAGTCACAAAAATATACAATAGCTTAATCAATTAGTTTATTTAATTAGTTGAAATCTTAATTAGGTCGTTTTGATAAAAGAAATTTAATTAGTAGTAAAATGAGCACTTTTGAAAGATAAAATTTGCCCTTGTTTCAAATTGGCCTAATTTCAGAGCGCAAAATCCCAGGCCCAACCAAATTCCCCACATTCCAACCCTAATTCCCTCCTCTATATAATAGAGACCTAAAAACACAAAAAAGGAGACAAAAACATATCCCTAGGACCTACACCCATCAGCCATATCCTTCACAACAAAAAGAGAACCTAGGCAAAAGAGTAAAAAAGAAAGAAGAAGAAGATGCAAGTCGCGGCTGCTTGAGGCCAAAAAATGTAGCAGCTGCTGCTTTCTTCTTCCTCCATAAATCACCTCCTTTAGTCCACAAACACAGCTGAAAAGCATCACGTAAATCATCCATTTAACAGCCTCAAAACTAGCTGCAAATAGTCATGAAGCAGCAGCTCTAAGAGCTGAAACAACCACCCAAAACTAGCCGGAAAAAAAAACAGTACTGAACAACCCCCAAAAATGCGGCAGAAAATGGACCAAAACAGTCCCAAAATGACTCCAAAATCACAGCAAAACTGAGCCAGAAAACAAACAAAAGAACATCCATGAAAAATCGGCCAAAACAAGTTGTATAACAACTGAAATTAGCTGCGAAATCAGACCTAAACGAGCAGAAAAAGGACAAAAAATCCAGCCCCCAAAACAACCCTGAAGCAGCTGTAACTCCACTGGATCATCGCTACTGCTTCAGCTGTACAAATACCAGCGAAACACCACCCCAAAACGGGCCAAAAAGCTCATTTAAAAACACCTCAAAGTTGTCCCTATTTTTTGAGTCAAGTTCGTCGAATAGTTACGATTCGAGTCGAGGTCTTCCGTTCGAGTTCGCAGTTCGAGTTTCTGATTGATGGCTCATCCATGGATTGTTGCTTTATTTGGAACTCCATTTTTATTGTACGCAGCAGAGAAAGAGGGTGCGGTAATAAAGGTCCAATTTTACTCTTTTGTACTTTGAATCTAATAGTATTATTCCATATGATTTTATACTCTGTTATTGTGCTCCATGTTGTTGATTTGTTAAGGATTTGAAATGTAGAGTTTAATCACCAACGGCATGCTTAGAATATTTGTTTTGAAATAATATGAATGTTTATCCATAAATCCTAAATCATCTTAGTTTTCTCTATCCTTTTGGTTCTCACGTTGTTAGAGTTAGAGTTCTGTTCTTCTTCAATGATGGATTGATAGGAAATAGGTCAAAAGTAATAGTTGGGCCATTATTTATTAACTTGACTGGGTTGTGTAGTCATTGGGGTTAATTAGTAGAATGAAAAGATGTAATACATTTCTATACTATGGCCTTTTAGTTAAGGCATTCAGAACGTTTGTTTGTTCTTGAAAAATCAGAAATTGGGTTAGTTTTAAAAAATAGAATGGTTCATTAGTTTTAGGTACGACTTTCGTGGCATAGTCATAATTACGTAATCTCCATTCGGGTTTGCAACGCATGCTACCCGACAACAACTTCAAACATTAATAAAATCACACGTAGCAATCACGGGTGCATTTCATGTGACGTGGTTGCGATGTGTTCAAAAACAACAAGTGCACGTCATCGTGACTTGTCCCAAGATAAATCCATAAATATCCGAATTAATTCATACACATACCTCGTAAAGCTGAAAATACCTCTTTTTTCGGTAAAATTCCAAATTTAGAGAATCATTGAAGATCGCCTCAAAAATAGGCATTTTTAAATCGTCATGACCATAATCTTGACTATATAATCTACACTCGGGTGTGGCAACTCATGTCCCCGACTCTAACTCAAAACAATAATAAAATAACATATTGTAATTGCGGGTGCATTTCATGTGGCGCAATTACAATGTGTCCAAAACAAACAAGGGCACTCCATCGTGACTTGTTTCAAGATAAATCCGTAAATGCTAAAAGCGTTCAAAAAATTTAAAAAGTCTAAATTCATAATGATAGCATCCTAGGAAGCTCAAATCTATTCAAGGACAAGAATGAAGCTTTGGAACCTCAAAGAGGGCCTTTAACAAGATGTCAAGCTAAAGTGTTGCCAAACAAGGTCATTAGACATCAAGTGCAAGTAAAGAAGTTGTTAATTGGGATGACAGAGCCCAAGGACAAAAGATATGAATTGGGTATATATTACAATTGTTTTATGGACCAAGTTTATGTCCAAGAAGAGGAGGATTGGATCCCAAGATACATGCTTTGAAGAAGGTCCTAGTCAGTCAACTTTTGAACTATTTTGGCACCTAAAATGTGTCTAAACTTGAATCCCATGAAGTCCTACATAAATCCCCATTTTCATAGCATAAAAAGGACTTACTTGATGTCCAAGAAGGATACAATAGCCGTTCAAGATGTTGAATGCAAGTTTGTGCCAAGTTGCTTGCCAATTTCCTTCAAAATTTCCAAGATTTTCAAGATTCTTTCCAAGATTGGTTTGGGACTTATTTCCATATATTATGGGACTATATTTATTGCTTTCCTAGTTAGTTAAGGTTATGTTTTCCTTTTCCTAAGATTGTTGGAAGTACTTTCCAAGAATGACTTGGGTTTTGCTTCTTGGTATTTTCCTTTTCCTAAGGTAGTTGGACTTGTTGTCCAAAGTAGTTTAGGACTTTATTTATTTGTTTTTTAGGTACAATTTTGTGACCCCTCTCTATATAAAGGGTGTATTCTTTGTTTTTAGACTTAGATTATTATAGACAATATCAATAAAAATTGTGAGATTTTTCTTGCACTCTTGCGTGTGGCTACTCTTGGATTTATTCTTCAACCTTCAAGACTCAACTTAAGGTGGTAAGATTAAATTCTTTCGAAATCTTAGATCACTTCTAGGTATTCAAGAAAGGTGATAAGTTTAGGCTTATTGTTGTTCTTGTTATTCTAAAGGGTCGGGTTTCACAATCTATTTCTTGTTTTTAAGTCTCTACCAAAGGCGATTAGTTCTTTGTTAGCTAATTGTTGTTGTTAGGATTCAACTCCAAGAATAGACTTCTTGATTTCAAGAAACTCTTTCTTGAATTCAATCTATCTTTAATTTTTCGTCTTTTTTGTTTCTTTATTTTTCTTTTAGCTTCCGCATGTTTCTTGATTTTCTTTAGTAGTTCTCGGACCCATATCGTGTTGTTATCACATAATAGGCTAAAAACACGTAAACAATCAAATAATTTAGGCCAGATAATAATAGTTAAGCGACCATGCTAGAACCACAGAACTCGGGAATGCCTAACACTTTCTTCCGGGTTAACAGAATTCCTTACTCGGATTTCTGGTCGCAGGCAAATCAAAACAGAGTCAAATTTCCTTGGTTTGGGATTTTTTTTAAAATAGAACGGTGTCCCAGAGAATCGTCAAAAATCCGGGTGGCGACTCTGAAATAATAATAAATCCCAAAAACGAATAATGTCACTTAAAGTGGAAAAACTCCCTTATTACCCTTCATTAATCCAGGGGTAGTGGAAAAAAGGAGGCGTGACAGCTCTGGCGACTCTGCTGGGGACTGAACCCAGAATCTCTGGTTCAGGGTTCAAGAATTCGAGCTTAGAATAATTGTTATACTTGGCTTTATTATCTGATTTTTACATGTTTGAACCTAATGTGCTAAATGCCGCATTTTACCGCTTTGATATTATGTGAATTGCATATAAACTATGCCGAAACCCTTCTTCTCTCTGAGTCTTCTAAATCATCTGGGAAGTGTGCACTTCGTGTGACTTCTTTTCTGTTAGAGTCATCCCAATTTTAGAACGAGGTACGGACAAGTTGCAAAGCCGGTGAAGCTTCTGTATTTCCGGTACGCTGCCCCGACCTCGGCTTGAGCTATCCGCTCGGGTAAGCCTTGTTTAGAACAAAACCCCAGGATCCAAACCTAGTATAACATAGCCTCATGTCGGATTCCTAGTAGGAACGATTATTTGCATCACGTGCATTTGACTTAGGGGACTCAACACAGGGGTTGGGTCCGTCTAGGACAGGTGAACCCGAAATAAAAGACCATCATGATGCATCTTACCTGCTATGTGTACAATATTTTATTTTGGCTTGTTCGTTGACCGAATAAAGAAAAATAGCAACAAAAAAAAACCAAGAGTGGGATATGATAGAAAATTTACCCGATTTTGAAAATCCCGATACTTGAAAATGTCATGAAACTCTGCCAAAATATTTTGAAAGATGGAGAAAGAGAAAATGTATTTTAAAAAAAGATGAAAATAAGTTAATATCATGTTTTTCCGGTTCCGTCAAAATTGGCAGAACTACGCGAGTCTGATTCTCACCGGATGTGAGATACGTAGGCAAACATCATCGGTTCCGACTCCTATTTTTACAAAAATCCAAAAAAATATTTTTTTTAGCTCCTTCGTTGAAAGTCTTTTTTATAGAAAATCTCAAATAAGGTAATGAGAAATTCTTTTTAAAAAAAAAACCAAAAAATATTTTCTTCATAGAAATCTTTCATTAAAAAGGAAAGAAGACAAATCAAATTAAAATCCCAAAAAAAAATATTTTCTACCTTTTTATTTTTCATACTTTTCAAAAAGAAAAAATCGAAAAAAAAAGTTTCCTTTACTTCCTTCTATGGAAAGTCTTTCTTTGAGACCCTAGTTTTCAAAAATCCAAAAAAAATATATATTTTTTTCTTTACTTCCTTCTTTAGAAAGTCTTTTTTCCCAATTTTCAAAAATCCAAAAAAAAAAGGTTTCCTTTATTTCCTGCTTTAGAAGTCTTTCCTTAAAAATTCCAAATAAAAAAAAAATTTAACCAAAAATATTTTCTTTCATTTTAGAAGTCTTTCATTTGAAAATAAAAAATCAAATCAAATCCAAAAAATATTTTCTACCTATGTTTTAGTAGTCTTTTCCCAAAATATTAAAAAAAAAAAAAAAAATCCAAGAAAAAAAATTTTCTTCTTTAGAAGTCTTTCTTTCAAAATATTTTTTTTTAAAAAAATCAATAAAAGAAAAAAAATCATCAAAATAAAAAATCCAAAAAATATTTTCATTTTTCTTTCGAAAAATTGAAAAGAAATTTCAATATTCAAAAATATTTCTTTTTTCTAATAGAAGTATTTCTTTCATAAATTAAAAATAATAGTCCAAAAATCCAAAAAAAAAAATCCGTTCTTATTTAGAAGTTTTTCTTTCGAAATTCCAAAATAAAACAAATCTAAATTCAAAAAAAAAATTCCTTTCTTCCTTTTAAGTCTTTGTTTCGAAATATATATAGAAATTAAAAAAAAAAGAGTCGGGTTATTTACTTTATTCCCAATCTTCCCGAACTACGCAAGATCTGATTCATGCGGCGTCATGATACGTAGGCAATCCCCATCGGATTCGATCACAACCATAAAAATTTTTGAAAGAGCGAGAGAAGAAGAAAGTGAAAAAAAGAGGAGAGAGAATAAAAAAAAGGAGTGACAAAAATAACTGAGAAAAACAAAGAGCAAAAAATGAGAGAAAAGAAAAAGAAAGAAAGATTGATAGCAATAAGGACCGACTGAGTCCACTCTAACATGTTTTTGTTTTGAATTGTGAAGAAAGTTTGAGGTGGTCGGTTTGTGGTAAGCTGCAACACATCCATAATTCACAAGGTCCAAGAGAAAATGCCAATGACAACTGACATCGAAGCTATTACGAGTGGTCATGAGACTCAAGGTCAGAGGGTTCAACAAGAGTCTACCATGGTTGAGGAAAATAGAGTTCTGCAACAGAAAATGGCTGAAATATGTCAAGCATGGGCTAATGGCCAAAGACCGCCCTTTTCTTCTCATGGTTTCCCAGAGTTCACACCCATCTCGACTATTGTAATTCCGGTCTCATTGCCTGAGCAATCATATCTACCCGGGTTCAGTCCATATCCAAATTGTACAACTACAGTTGGAACTTCTGTTATGTGTTACCAAAGTGTGCCATTGACAACCAATCAGACAACCGCTGCTGTTATGCCCGTTTTCACTATCCCACAGCCAACAACGTTACAGAACAAAGGTCATGAATCACAATTTGCTACCCATCAAGAGCAATATCACTCTCCTGAGTACCATTCATACCTATTTGATTTTCCTGCAAAGATTGAGAAGCCGACCCAAAAGATGGCACAGGAAGAAATGACCCAAAAAGTGAAAAGCTTAAAACAACAGTTGAAAAACATGCAAGGGTTGGCAGGGCAAAAGATTATTGCCTTCAAGGATCTATGTATGTACCCCGATGTCCACTTGCCACCTGGTTTCAAGATCCCCAAATTTGAAAAGTATGATGGACATGGAGACCCCATAGCCCACCTGAAAAGGTATTGCAATCAGCTAAGAGGTGCAGGAAGAAATGAAGAATTGCTAATAGCTTATTTTGGGGAAAGCCTTACAGGAGTAGCCTCCGAATGGTTTATGGATCAAGACACATCTCGCTGGTATGTCTGGGATGACATGGCCCAGGACTTTGTCAAACAGTTCCAATACAACATCGACATCGCCCCAGACCGCAATTCCCTTTCCAACCTGAAGAAGAAACCAACTGAAAGTTTTAGGGAATATGCCATTAAATGGAGAGAGCAAGCAGCTAGAGTTAAGCCACCCATGGATGACCACGAGCTAATCACTGTCTTCCTCCAAGCTCAAGAGCCAGACTATTTTCAAAACATGATCTCCGCAGTTGGCAAACCCTTCTCGGAAGCAATCAAAATGGGAGAAATGGTTGAGAATGGTCTTAAGACAGGCAAAATTATAAGCCAAGCAGTTCTCAAAGCCGCAACTCAGGTTGTCCAAATTGAATCTGGTAGTTTTAGTGACATGAATGAGGAAGATGAAGAAATCATGATGGCATTAGGGTTGAGAAGAGGTCCTAGGAGAACATCTCGAAGGTATGACCAGCCTCGTCTGTTTTCCGATGATTCCCCTGAGCAATCCTATCCACCTCAGAACCCACAATACTCTTTTGCTCCACCTGAGTATGTTGTCCAGCCACCAAGACACCCCAGAAGGCGAGCATCACAAAATCTCCACCAGCCTCCACAGAATGTCCAAGTGTCCTATAACCCACATCCAAGCAAGGGGTATAGAGGAGAACAAAGGTTGAAAGATAATTTTACACCAATAGGAGAGTCATATGCAAGCTTGTTTGAGAAATTAAAGTATTATGACATGATTGCACCTATTCCTCCAAATCATGTGGATCCACGTGCAAGAAGCTTTGACCCTTCTAAAAGGTGTGAATACCATTACAATGCCCAGGGGCACGATGTTGAAAGTTGTCGGGATTTGAAAAGAGAAATAGAAAGGATGATCCAGGAAAACCTGATTGTGATCAAAGATAGTGACACCCAGAATATCACGCAGAATCCTTTACCTGCACATGATGATGCACACTTTGTGGGGATGATGCATGATGACATGCAGTATGAGAATCCTCTCGGGAACTCGATGACTGAAGTTAATGATTTTAAAATTGGAGAAGGCTCTGTTGATTCTGACGAGCAAATTTGTGGCTAAATATCAAACTTAGCAATTGAAAAGTCATTCCCTCCTCACCAGGAAGGAATCTTGGTATCTTGTTTTGATGTTTTTTTTTCTGTTATCTGGGTTATTTTCAGGGTTGTGATCCAGATTTTATTTGTTTTATTAAGTCAAACCCTTCTATGCCTCTGTTTTGTTTGTGTGAGTCTTGTCGGTCTGTTTTGTTGTTATTTTCATTAGCCGGGTTATTTTAGGGTTATAACTTGGATTTTAGGTTGTTTGTCTTGTTGTTTACTCAATAAAATACAATTTGTCTTTTTGTGTCATTCCATGCTTAGTTCTTTTCCCGCTAGTTTTAGTGATATGACATGCATGCGAAAATTTTGGCCAGATCTTAAAAACTGATTTAGTCTTGAATGAGATAAGTGAGAAAGAGACACTTTTGAGGACGAATAAAGAGTTGAAATACTTTGGAATTAAGGTTGAGTAAAATTCACCTTCAAATCATTGTGAAGATCGGGCTTGAGGATATTGAATCAACTGAAGCTTGGTCGAAATTTTGACATTAATGGATGGAAAGTGTCTTTCGACCACGACACACCAAGAAAATAGACATGTTCATCAATGTTGTGATCATAAAACGATAATATGTTTTGGCATTTTCAAGGCTGGGAGGCCCTTTTTCTGCTATCTAAACACTTTATACCCTTCTCTACCCCTTTTTGAGTCGGTGTCATTTTTCTTTGACCACCCTCTTTTGGAATCAAGTTTAGAGTCCAAAAAAAAACAAAGAAAATGAAAAAAGTGAAAAAGAAAAAAAGAAAAGAAAAGAAAAGTCCATGCCCCAAGAGTACAAACTGGGGCAACTCTTAGAAGGTTCAAGTGACAAAAAAAGAGAAGAAAAGAACAGTCGAAGTCCATGCCCCCAGAAAATAAAAGTTGGGGCAACTTGTTTTGAAAAACAAAATGAAAAAAAAAACATGAGAAAAGAAAAAAAAAGATGAAAAAATATAGTCAGGTCAGATGTTTGAACTACGTTAGACCTGATTCCTTAGAAAAAAGGATACGTAGGCAGCCTTACACGGTTCGGTCCAACCAAATAAAAGTAAAAAAAAAAAGGTAAAAAGAAAAATCCAGAAAAAACCCCCAGTAGCTAAAACTGGGGCAGAAATTTTATTTCACTTTTGAAAGAGTCGATTCCAAGAGTTGTAAGTCTACAACCCCCCTTATTTTGAGTTTACTTTGAGCCTTCCATCCTTTCCAACCCTATCCAAAAGCCTTCCAAATAAAGACCTCCTGATATGCCTTGAAATGCCAAGAGAAACATGCAATGAACAACGATTGTTACGCGACATAGAACACTGTCAGTTGCTCACGCAAGAAAGCATGGAATGAGAAACAGTTGCCACACGACGTAGAACACTGTCAAGTTGCTCACAAAAGAAAAAGAAAAAGAAAAAGGGAAAAATGAGAGAGTCTTACTAGTGCAAACCCTCACGGGCACTGTAAGGCGATGGTAAGTAGAGATAAATAAATGAGAGAGACTTGTTGGTGAAAACCCCTCGTGGCACCACTAGTCGAAAGTGAGTCGTGAAGCTGATGCAAAGGATTTGACACGAACAAGCCCGACTTCAAAGTCATAAGAATGATAAAAGGAAAGATTTGGTCAATTTGATAGATCGGCCATTAAGTCCAAAATGCATGTCATGATCATTAAGGCTAGTTACCGCAAAATAAAAAAAAATAAAAAAAATAAAAGAGAAAAAAAAATAACTCTTCCTTCTGTCCTTCCGACAGGGGCATTTCTTGTTAATGTTTGTTTCTTTGCGTCATTGTGTCCTTCACTCTGAGTCAGTCCTTGTCAAAACGAGCAAGAAAAGATTTCAAAATCTGGTATCAGCTTTTCAGTTTCACAAAAGTGAATTTGGCCAGCAACTCGGTTTTTACAGTCAACATGAATTGGGGATTCATGCAGGGGCATCCCCCAAAAGATCCTTGTCAGCCTACTTGGCGCAAGCAAGGATAACTGGTGATTCCCTTTGACAGTTAAATTGGTCCAAAAGGCAAAAAGTCATTCAAGATATCAGAAAAGGTCTCCTAAGCAAAAATCTCCAGTTGGGATAAGGCTGATTGAGCCACAAATACAAATGATATCGGGTGTGAAATAATCAGAGTTGGTACAGAACAAAAGTCTCTTGAGGCCGACTCAAGTTGATTGAGCAAAAGCCAGGCTGCTCAGGACTCAAGGCCACAAACCGACCACCACTTTCAAAACTGACAGAATTTTCTTTGTTTGAAACAGGAACAAAGCAGTATAAGAAAAGTGGTTTAAAAAAATGAACTGAAGAGAAGAGCCGACAAAAGGGAAGTTTCTCAAATCTTTGCCTTTATTTGTCTTGCTATTGTGCATAAAATATTGCCATTGATATTCATGTTTTTCCTCCTAGGATAAAAAGTCCTAGTCTGATGGATTTTCTCCCAAAAAAGACCTAGTCTGATGAACTTTCTCCTAGGATCAAAATCTTAGTCTGGTGAATCTTTCTCCTAGGATAAAAAAAAAAGACATAGTCTGATGAATTTTCTCCTAGGATCAAAATCTTAGTCTGATGAATCTTTCTCCTAAGATACCAAAAAAAAAGACCTAGTCTGATGAATTTTCTCCTAAGATAACAAAAAGAGACCTAGTCAGATGAACTTTCTCCTAGGACCAAAATCTTAGTCTGATGAATCTTTTTCCTAAGATAACAAAAAAAAAGGACCTAGTTTGATGAACTTTCTCCTAGGATCAAATCTTAGTCTGATGAATCTTTCTCCTAAGATAAAAAAAAATGAAAAATGACCTAGTCTGATGAACTTTCTCCTAGGATCAAAATCTTAGTCTGATGAATCTTTCTCCTAAGATACAAGAAAAATCTTAGTCTGATGAATCTTTCTCCTAAGATAAGAAAACCTAGTCTGATGAATTTTCTCCTAGGATAATTAAAAAAAAAAAAAGAAAGAAAGAAAGAAGAAGAAGTCTTGTTCTAGAAAAAAAAAGTTTATTTATGTCCTCAGAAAATAAGCATTGGGGAATTTTGTTTAAAAGAATGATTGGTTCAAAATAAAAAAAAATTGAAAATATTTGGAAAAAAATTCCTTCTTGGCTCGTTTTAGAAAAGGGTATACAATTCCCTGGTTTCGTTTTCCAACACTGGGTCTCCACTCCCTAGTTGATGCCAACGTAGGGTCTCCACTCGCTAGTTGATGCCAGCATAGCCTGATGCCAACATAGGGTCTCCACTCCCTAGTTGATGATTTTTCCAACATAGGGTCTCCACTCCCTAGTTGATTCCAACATAGGGTATACAATCCCTAGTTGATTTTATTTTCCAACATAGGGTATACACTCCCTAGTTGATGATTTTCCAGCATAGGGTCTCCAATCCCTAGTTGATGATTTTCCAACATAGGGACTCCACTCCCTAGTTGATGCCAGCATAAGTTGATACCGACATAACTCTCGATGCCAACATAGGGTCTCCATTCCCTAGTTGATTCCGGCATAACCCGATGAATCTCATTTCCAGACACCAGCATAACTCGGTGATCTTTTCTTGACGACAGCATAACCTGTCAATTCTCTTCCAACATAGGGTCTCCAACCCCTAGTTGATTTTACCTTTGGGCATAGGGTATCCACTCCCTAGTCTACAATAACTCCGGGTGCACTGTTCCCGGCTTTTCACCGCTTTCAATAATAAAGTAGTATAGATTTCCTTACAATAACTCACGAAATTTTCCTAGTGAAAACTGGGGCAAAAAATTTCGTTCGTTTGTTTTTTGATTTTGTGCAGATTGCATTTTTAGGACAATGGATTTGAGACGACCAAAAGAAGACGTCTCAATTTAGAATAAAAGAAAATAAGAAAAAGAAAAGAGTGGAACCCCAAAGTGCAGAAGCGGGAAAGACGTCGACTATTCAGAACGAGATTGAAGTCATCTGTTCTGTATATCCTGCCTTGATCCGAAAAGCTGAAGAAGATTTAACCAACACCTACAACGAACAAGCATCAAGATTCAGATCAGAGTCTTTATAAAGAAGCAGTCAAGACTCAAGATCAAGCTTCAGAAGACCCGTAGATAGGAATCTTGTAACTCATAGATGATAGGCTTAGTTAGTCTTTTTCGTTTGGATTTTGATGTAATAGCAGGACCATGAACCGGAGCCTCGGACAGAACCTCGCTCGACTCTCGAACTCATCACTCCTAAAATTCTAGAACTATACTGACCTGATTCCTTTATAGCCAAGGATATGTAGGCAACCTCCGAAGCAAGGTTCGGTCAAACCTTTTTCAAAATGCTTCCAAATAGAGTACCAAGCGGGAGAAAATTGCTCGTGGTTGCTCACTTTATCTTTTCCCGAAAATCCTTCATGTTCTCGAGCAAAGAGGGGCAGCTGTGAACACCCAATTTTTGCCCCGCATGGAAATTACTCCTAAATAATCAAAAAATAACTTTTAATAAATTTTAGAAATTTTTCTTTATTTAGTTGCATTTTATGCATGTTTAATATTTTAAAATCATAAAAATTGTCACATTTTTTCATTTAATGTAATCTTAGGTTTAATTCGCATTTTTAGAAATTAATTACCCTTTAATTGATAGATTAATATATAAAAGTCACAAAAATATACATTAGCTTAATCAATTAGTTTATTTAATTAGTTGAAATGTTAATTAGGTCGTTTTGATAAAAGAAATTTAATTAGTAGTAAAATGAGCATTTTTGAAAGATAAAATTTGCCCTTGTTTCAAATTGGCCTAATTTCAGTGCCCAAAATCTCAGGCCCAACCAAATTCCCCACATTCCAACCCTAATTCCCTCCTCTGTATAATAGAGACCTAAAAACACAAAAAATGAGACAAAAAACATATCCCTAGGACCTACACCCATCAGCCATATCCTTCACAACAAAAAGAGAACCTAGGCAAAAGAGTAAAAAAGAAAGAAGAAGAAGAAGATGCAAGTCGCGGCTGCTTGAGGCCAAAAAATGCAGCAGTTGCTGCTTTCTTCTTCCTCCATAAATCACCTCCTTTAGTCCATAAACACAGCTGAAAAGCATCACGTAAATCATCCATTTAACAGCCTTAAAACTAGCTGCAAATAGTCATGAAGCAGCAGCTCTAAGAGCTGAAACAACCACCCAAAACTAGCCGAAAAAAAAACAGCACTGAACAACCCCCAAAAATGCGGCAGAAAATGGACCAAAACAGTCCCAAAATGACTCCAAAATCACAGCAAAACTGAGCCAGAAAACCAGCAAAAGAACAGCCATGAAAAATCGGCCAAAACAAGTTGTATAACAGTTGAAATTAGCTGTGAAATCAGACCTAAACGAGCAGAAAAAAGACCAAAAATCCAGCCCCCAAAACAACCCCGAAGCAGCTGTAACTCCACTAGATCATTGCTACTGCTTTAGCTGTACAAATACCAGCGAAACACCATCCCAAAACAGGCCAAAAACCTCATTTAAAAACACCTCAAAGCTGTCCCCATTTTTTGAGTCAAGTTCGTCGAATAGTTACGATTCGAGTCGAGGTCTTCCGTTCGAGTTCGCAGTTCGAGTTTCTGATTGATGGCTCATCCATGGATTGTTGCTTTATTTGGAGCTCCATTTTTATTGTACGCAACAGAGAAAGAGGGTGCGGTAATAAAGGTCCAATTTTACTCTTTTGTACTTTGAATCTAATAGTATTATTCCATATGATTTTATACTCTGTTATTGTGCTCCATGTTGTTGATTTGTTAAGGATTTGAAATGTAGAGTTTAATCACCAACGATATGCTTAGAATATTTGTTTTGAAATAATATGAATGTTTATCTATAAATCATAAATCATCTTAGTTTTCTCTATTCTTTTGGTTCTCACGTTGTTAGAGTTAGAGTTCTGTTCTTCTTCAAAGATGGATTGATAGGACATAGGTCAAAAGTAATAGTTGGGCCATTATTTATTAACTTGATTGGGCTGTGTAGTCATTGGGGTTAATTAGTAGAATGAAAAGATGTAATACATTTCTATACTATGGCCTTTTAGTTAAGGCATTCAGAACGTTTGTTTGTTCTTGAAAAATCAGAAATTGGGTTAGTTTTAAAAAATAGAATGGTTCATTAGTTTTAGGTACGACTTTCGTGGCATAGTCATAATTACGTAATCTCCATTCGGGTTTGCAACTCATGCTACCCGACAACAACTTCGAACATTAATAAAATCACACGTAGCAATCACGGGTGCATTTCATGTGACGTGGTTGCGATGTGTTCAAAAACAACAAGTGCACGCCATCGTGACTTGTCCCAAGATAAATCCATAAATATCCGAATTGATTCATACACATACCTCGTAAAGCTGAAAATACCTCTTTTTCGGTAAAATTCCAAATTTAGAGAATCATTGAAGATCGCCTCAAAAATAGGCATTTTTAAATCGTCATGACCATAATCTTGACTATATAATCTACACTCGGGTGTGGCAACTCATGTCCCCGACTCTAACTCAAAACAATAATAAAATAACATATTGTAATTGCAGGTGCATTTCATGTGGCGCAATTACAATGTGTCCAAAACAAACAAGGGCACGCCATCGTGACTTATTTCAAGATAAATCCGTAAATGCTAAAAGCGTTCAAAAAATTTAAAAAGGCTAAATGCATAATAGGCTAAAAAACACGTAAACAATCAGATAATTTAGGCCAGATAATAATAGTTAAGCGACCGTGCTAGAACCACGGAACTCGTGAATGTCTAACACCTTCTCCCGAGTTAACAGAATTCCTTACTCGGATTTCTAGTCGCATGCAAATCAAAACAGAGTCAAATTTCCTCAGTTTGGGATTTTTTTAAAAACAAAACAGTGTCCCGGAGCATCGTCAAAAATCCGGGTGGCGACTCTGTAATAATAATAAATCCCAAAAATGAATAATGTCACTTAAAGTGGAAAAACTCCCTTATTACCCTTCATTAATCCAGGGATAGTGGAAAAAAGGAGGTGTGACAACTATGAACATCCGACTTCCAAAACTAATGTTGATTCCTACCAAAATAACTCTGAATGACCTCGATTTTTGTACACAAGTTATAAATGACACAAATGACCTATTCAACTTCTAGGATCGGAATCCAACCTCTATATCAATAAAGTCAACTCCCGGTCAGACTTCTCAACCTTCCAAACCTTTGACTTCCTAAATTTCGTCAATTCAAGCCGAAACGACCTACGAGCCTCCAAGTCAATATTCGGACACGCTCCTATGTCTAAAATCACCATGCGTAGCTATTAAAACCGTCAAAACTCTATTCCGGAATCGTGTGCACAAAAGTCAAACTACGCTTAACTCTTTCAACTTAAGCCTCCAACTTAGGGACTATGTGTCTCATTTCACTCCGGAACTCTCCCGAACCATGACCAAACATCCCCGACAAGTTACATAACTACAATACAATATAGAGGAGGCAATAAATAGCATATCGGGGCTAAAGTACGCCGAGTCGCTATAAAAATTTCAACGTTTCCTTCTTGGAGAAGACAAATTCAGTGAGTTGTTACGCACAAGAAGTATGGAAACAGTACCAAGGCTAGAAGAAACCTTGCGGACTGTGCTATTTAGGTTGAAGATCTATGGTTTTTTGTCTCACCTTTTGAAATTGAGTATTGATTTAATGTCTCTATTATAGTTATTAAAATATTTATATGATATCTAGGTGGGAGGACTTGGATTTCACAGCTCTCACCCCGCGAATTTTTTCTTTTTTTCTTTTTTTTTTATTTTTTTTCAACCCCTCCCCCCACCACCCCCTGCCCCCACTCCAGCACAAAAATATTTTTTTACTTTTTTTGTAATTTTTATATTTTTTTTTTTTCTGCACCCCATCCCCCCCCTTCCCCGGGAAAAATCTTTTTTTATATATTTTCAGTTTTACTTTTTTCATCTTTCAGTTTACAAGTTCAAAATTTTACAAATTCTAAAGTTATGAGTTCGGAGGTTTATGTGTTTCGAAGTTTACGGGTTTAGAAATTATAAAGTTTACGGATTCGAAATTTCGTGGTTTCGAAAGTTTTGCGGTTCAGAAGTTTATGTAAATTGTGGGTTCAGAAGGTTGTTGGTTCAAAAGTTTATGGCTTAATGTTTATTGTATCAAAATTATTTATGAATACTTTTGAAAAAATATTTTTCTTTGATTTGCGTACCAAACACCAGAAAATAAATAAGATTACTACTTATTTTCCAAAAAAATATTTTCTTGGAAAACATTTTCCATTATACCAAACACACCAATATACGGGGAATTTAGATGAAAGTTAAGCAAGAACGTAGTGGTCGAGGATGTTTTCCATATGATTGAATTAGTTCAATTGGCTGCCACTGGATTAAATTAATTTTGATTTCTTTGTCTTCGTCTATTGCCATCATTATTTTAATATGACCATATTTTTCAAAGTTATTGTAAAGTTATGTCATTTTCTCTCTAAATTATCGATCAGACTTATACCCATCTTGCTTGCTCACATGAGCTCAATCTAAGTTGTAGTGTTTGGGCCGTGCTGAGCAGGAACATACATGTCTAGTATAGGAAATAAAGGAAAAGTAAAAGAAAATAATAGAATTTTTAAAAAATTGTGAGCTTATTTAGCTGTTAGAAACAGCTAGGTGGCGTTATTTCTATGATTTTTTCATCTCAACTCCACTCAGCTAGATATCTCAAACATTTTATCATATGCTGAATCGTCATGGTTTGAATCCGTAATTTCCTGATGGAACACCGATAATTTTTACCGTTTTGTCAAGGTTTCCTTGGTGAATGAAACAACAAGACGAAGAATTCGAAGACATCATGTACGCAAATGGAAAACATTTGACGAGAATGATATCTTTTGGAGCCCAGCATTACTGGATCAGGTTTGACTCGTTTGCTGCTGCTATTACCGATTATGATCAATCCACATGTGACATCATGATAGGAAAGCTCCTATTACTACTACTATCTAGACTACAACGCTGCTGATTTTGCTTTTATGGATATGCATGGATTGTGTAGTAACTGAGCGCAAGAATTTCAATAATAACATTGCTTTAATTTTATTTATAAGCGGACACACGGATTGACTTGAGTCGTATTAGGCACTGTCCTAAGAAACTATTTCAGCAGTGTGAAATGTCTCTCCAGGATTAAACAAGCCTACCTCTATTAGGGAGGATACAAGAATCAGCAAAATATTAAATTACAAACCCAGCTAGCTAGTAGGAAAAGTAAATAAGAAAAGAAACAATTAATATTTAATATTGGACAACAAAGGAAGAAGAGAGACGTGAAAGGAAGGGAAAGAAATGATATTTTTGTTGTGTAAAATTATTTCAAGGAAAGACCCATTTATAAGCAAAAAAGCTTAAGGCTTTTCTTGCCATTTGTCAAGTCTCTTGCCATTTGTCAAGTTTGATTGTAAGACTTCCATGCATCTTGCCACATAGATGGACATTTGTCCACTTTACTTGCATGCATCTTGCCACATGGATGGACATTTGTCCACTTTTTTGGAAATATCAAAAATTGCCCCACATATTTTCTAAAAATTCATAAAAAGGAGTAAGATTTGTTGGATTTGTATGGTCCAAATGCAATAGGTTTGGTGTCTTTTGGACTATGAACCAAACATAGATCAATAAAGTTTAACTCACAGAATTACTGGTGAAATATAATATTTCTATGAACCAATAACTCTTATTGTAAGTTAGAGATTTTATCAATCACATTTCGACCCCCGATAATTTTGCTGTTCAATGCGGTTTTGCGCCCAATTGGCCATGTGCGTGCCTGGTTATTCATGAGAGCTCTAGAGACTGGGCCAAAATCTCATAGGAGCGGCTCACTCCACTCTCATATAGGTGAATTCATCAAGTGTATACTTCTTTTAAATACACCATCCATAAGGACTATGAATTTCATTAAGAGTTATAAATCAGCCTCTTAATTAGTAGCAGTCAAGCACTCTCTTTTAGTGTATCGGTGCCAATATCGACTTGTTATTACCCATATGAACCTATTTCATGGGATCTACGATCACATAGGTTGGGTTACCATCTCTATTGACAACATGTCGGCCTTAACCCCATCTCTTTTGAGGTTTGAAGAATTAATTTTCTTCCCACAGGTTTAGTCAGAGGATCGGCCAAATTTATCTCTGACTTCACATAATCAATGAAAATTATTCCATCTCTCAACAACTGATTTATGACATCATGTCTCAATTTCATGTGTCTACTTTTACAATTATAAGATTTATTCTTTGCTATGGCTATTGCCGCTTGGCAATCAGTGTATAGACACTAGAGGCAATACATCCTTTATTAAAGGGATATTAGCTAAGAAGTTTATTAGCCACTCAACCTCAGAACCAGCTAACTCCAGAGCTACAAACTCTGATTCCATAGTCGATCTAGCAATGATCGTTTGTTTAGCTGATTTCCACGATATTGCACCTCCACCAATGGTGAATACATAACCACTAGTGAATTTTGTCTCATCTGAATCAGAGATCTAGTTTGCATCACTGTAGCCTTCTAAGGTAAAAGGAAATCCACTATATAGGATACTATAATTCATGGTTCCTCTCAAATATTTCATTAGTCTAGCTAATGCAGACCAATGCTCGTTGTTGGGATTATGAGTATATCTACTCAGTCTACACACAACATAGGCTATATCAGGCCTTGTAAAATTCATTAAATGCATCAGACTCCCAATAATCTGAGTGTATTTAGACTGAGCAACTGGGTCACCATTATTCTATTTCAACTGAGAGTTAGCATCAAAAGGAGTGCTCACAAGTGTGACATCAAAATATATAAACTTCTTAAGAAGTCTCTCAACATAATGTTCTTGTGACAACATTATGCCATCTTCTCTCCTTATAACTTTAACTCCCAATATCATATTTACTTCACCCAAATCTTTCATATCAAAATTAGCAGACAAAAATGATTTAGTACTTTGCACAATATTTAAACTTGTACCAAATATAAGCATGCCATCAACATACAAACATATTATCACATAATCATTGTCTACCACTTTAGTATAAACACATTTATCCACCTCAACTGAAGAAAAACTGTCTCTCAGTAAGACTTGTTCAAATTTCTCATACCATTGCTTAGGAGCTTGTTTAAGTCCATAAGGAGATTTAATTAATTTGCTAACTTTATTTTCTTGTCCTGGAATGAAACAACCTTCAGGTTGAACCATATACATTTCTTCTTCTAAATCACCATTTAAAAAAGCTGTTTTGGCATCCATTTGATGGATAAAAAACTTATGGATAGAAGCTAAGGCAATTAAAACTCGAATAGAAGAAATTCTAGTTACCGGTGCAAATGTATCAAAATAATCTATATTTTATTTTTGAGAAAATACTTTTGCTACTAACCGCGCTTTATATTTATCTAAAGATCCATCGGGATTAAATTTCCTTTTGAAGATCCATTTATAACCAATAGGCTTTGCACCAAGAGGTAAATCAGTTAAAATTCATGTATTATTTTTCTTAATAGAATCAATTTCAACTTTTATTGCCCCTTTCCAATATGTAGCATCTGAAGAAGATATAGCTTCAAAATAATTTGATGGTTCATTATCAACAAAGAAAGTTTAAAAATCATTTTCATATGAAAAATATTCTTTCCTAGGCCTTTTGCTCCTTCTTAGTTCCTCATTAGAGGTAATTTTATTATTTGTTTCAACATGTGTATGAGAAACCTTTTCAGACAATGGATAAATATATTCAAAGAACTCAGCATTCTTTGTCTCAATTATAGTATTGCAATCAAGCACATCACTTTTTAAACAAGAAATCTATATGCAACACTATATTCAACATATCCAATAAGCATGCAATCAGCAGTTTTAGAACCTATTTTTCTCTTTTTAGGTTCAGGCAACAGAACTTTAGCAAGGCACCCCCACACTTTTAAATATTTCAAATTAGGTTTATAACCCTTCCACAATTCATAAGGAGTTTTGCCAGTTCTTCTATGTGGTATTCTATTTTGTAAGTGACATGCAAATAATATAGCTTCACCCCACATATTATCAGGAGCATTAGAACTAACTAACATAGAGTTCATCATCTCTTTCAATGTTCTATTTTTTCTTTCAGCTACTCCATTTGACTCAGGTGAATAAGGCGAAGTTACTTCATGAATTATTCCATTCTTTTCACAAAAAATATTTAAAGATAAATATTCTCCACATCTATCAGATCTAATTCTCTTGATTTTTCTACTTAGTTGATTTTCAACCTCAGTTTTATAAGAAATAAAAGCATTAAATGCATCGTCTTTATTTCTAAGCAAATACAACTTAGTATATCTAGAAAAATCATCAATAAAGGTCACATACTATCTTTTACCACCTCTAGTCATAGTCTGCTTCAAGTCGCCTAAATCAGTGTGAATTAAAGATAATAATTCAGTTTCTCCATTTACGGGAAAACAAGTCTTTTTAGTACTTTTAGTTCAACACATATTTCACACTTGTCAATATTATTTGAGTCTAAACCAGATATTCATCCTAGTGACTACATTTTCTTTATATACGCGACATCAACATGTCCTAATCTAGCATGCCATAAAGAAATAGACGCAACCATATAAGTAGAAATATATGCATTTCCATTGATAACATCAGAAATATTAAGTACAAAGAGTCCTTGGTTACAATAGCCCTTTCTCACAAACACATTATTTTTTGTCATTATGATCTTATCAGATTCAAATGACACTTTCACTCCGGCTCTTCCCAACAAGGATACAGAGATCAAGTTTGCCCTCATAGTAGGAACATGTAGTACATCAACAAGGGCTAAAGTTTTTCCCGAAGTGAGTTTCAGGAGAACTTTACCCTTACTCAAGACTTTAGTAGTACTTGAGTCTCCAAGGTAGACCTCTTCTCTATCATCCTCTACAGGAGTATAAGAGGAAAATGCTTCTCGATTTGCACAAATGTGCCGAGTAGCCCCAGAGTCTATCACCCATTCTTTTGCATGTGCTACAATGTTTACTTGAGAAATGACAGCTGCAATAATATCACCTCCTTCGGCTAAGTTAGCCTTAGGAGTATTAGTTTTTCCTTTGTCATTTCCTGCTCTGTACCTGCACTGTGATGCATGATGGCATGGTTTTCCACAAACAAAACAAGAGCCCTTTTTTCTTTTAAGGTTAGGATTTTTAGGCTTGCAACCTTGAGACTTATTCTCGTACCTTTTGCTGCTGTTGTTGTTGCTTTGCACTAAGTTTGCTTTAAGAGTTGTCATCCTAGATTTGGCAGATTATTTTCTGTTGGAATCTTCAATTAGGATGGGGTCACAATTTCCTCAATGGTGAAATTTTTCTGTTTGTGCTTTAAGTTGTTTTTGTAGTCACTCCATGAGTCAGGCAACTTCTCAATCAGTACTACAATAACAAACTTTTCTGGCAATGACATCCCCTCGGCCTTCAAGTCTTCCAGCAATTTTTGATATTCGTTGATTTGCACGTTCATTTGTTTATCATCTCTCATTTTCCATTGATAAAATTTTCCTACTACAAATTTTTATTTTGTAGCATCTTGAGCAGTGAATTTTTTAATTAAGGCTTCCCAGATAGCTTTTGCTTCCTTGTAACTGCAATACAAGTCGAATAGTTCATTTGATATAGTTTGTAATATAGTATGACGGCATACCTTGTTGGCATGTTGCCATGATTCCACTATTTTATTATCAGTGTCTGGACTAGGTTGTGGATGCAGCAGTGCATGTGCAACACCATGGACATCAAGTAGTGAAAAAATACGTTCTTGCCAACGCTTAAAATTTTCATTGGCAAAAATTTTGATATTCGACACATCTGGAAATGACCTGGCATATGATAGTGCAACTGGAACTGGGGCAGTGAAGGTTGCGCCAATATTGGTAGTATCAGTAGTATTTTCAGCATCAGTGTTGTTTTCCATAGTTTCTTAGATTGTAGTAACTGAGAGCAAGAATTTCAATAATAACACTGCTTTAATTTCATTTGTAAGCGGATACACGGATTGAAATGAGTCGTGTTAAGCACTGTCCTAAGAAACTATTTCAGTAGTGTGAAATGTCTCTCCAGGATTAAACAATCCTACCTCTATTATGGAGGATACATGAATCAACATAATATTAAATTACAAACCCAGCTAGCTAGTAGAAAAAGTAAATAAGAAAGGAAACAACTAATATTTAATATTGGACAACAAAGGAAGAAGAGAGACGTGAAAGGAATGGAAAGAAATGATATTTTTGTTGTGTAAAATTGTCTGAAGGAAAGACCCATTTATAAGCAAAAAAGCTTAAGGCTTTTCTTGCCATTTGTAAAGTCTCTTGCCATTTGTCAAGTCTCTTGCCATTTGTCAAGTTTGATTGTAAGACTTCCATGCATCTTGCCACATAGATGGACATTTGTCCACTTTACTTGCATGCATCTTGCCACATAGATGGACATTTGTCCATTTTTTTGGAAATATCACAACAGATTGGAAAGAACAAGACCCTTTTTTTGTCCAAAAGAAACACACTATATTATATTAAGGAGGTAACATACAAGGAAGTCCAATTGGTACAGTTACAACATTTTGCAAAAGTCTTAAAGGAGGGGATGACTCCAAGACGAGTCATTACAAAAATTGTGATTTGTGGAGGAAGCGGTGGTCATAGTAGAACTAGTTGGGACATGGCGTAAATGATGTCTTCCAGAGAGGTCATCTTGCAACACATCATGGACAAAAAAGTGGAGGATCAGCAAAAAAGGCGACGGAGTTGGACGCCATATGCAAACGGTCATAGTCAGCAAGCTTGTCAGCATAATAAGAATGCTTAAGAGAGAGAATGTTATATATTGCTTTGTTATGCATGAATATGATGATTACTAAATTATTAGAATCCCCCATTATATAGTAGAGGAATTCTACTTATGGTACAATTCTAAATACAGAAAGAAATCCCATGATTGGCTAAATAATCGGTCTTGATTTGATATGTGCCGAGATTTCCGCCACGATCCTTGCCCGATCATGGATATCTCGGCTTTCTGTTATTCGACTCAGCAGGCTTTTTTCAATATCCATCCCATTCGGTCTAGATCACGGCTGGCCTCGATCTTGATCGTTCACTGATTCATGAGCTTAGCAATCTATCTTCGTGTCATGGTCTGATAACAACGCGAGGTCGAAACTTGGCCTGCCACCCCCGTCTCGATTAATCATAAAAAATTGGGCAAGCCCCATTTTGACGGTATACATATAGTCCCCTCATTTTTTGGAGAGTAATGACAAGAAACTAATTGAGTCCTCGAACTTCACCTCGGTTCATCATGACGTAAGCATCGTGATGTGAGCGGTAGAGGTGACCGAAACGTCCCGTCGATATAGCTCCCCAAGAATTCAATGTGCGCCAGTCGATCTTCGTCCACTATCAACTTTGAGTCGTCACCGTCAAACCAATAAATAGCCCTCTTCTTCACTCTTTCAAATTTTACTTTCAATCTCCTTCATCCTAATCTTCATAGTTCTTCTTTGCATTCTTCAAAGCTCCCTATCTTCAGGTCTTTGAATTTCTTTGCCTGCTCTTCCTAAAACATCAAATACTCCAATCTCTATTCTTCTTTGTTCACAAAAACTAAATGGACAAAACATCAAAAACCGTTTCGCATAAAGAAAATGCTTCCTCATCTCGGTCGGCCAGCGAGAAACCAGTGGCGGAGCTACGCCCTGGAGAGTTTATTCCCGGGGGTGTGTCATTAGTTTCGACTTCAAAGTCAAGAAAACCTCATCGGTTCCTGGTCGATGCGAGCCGGTATCGAGCTATATATGCTCGATACCCAAAAGCCCCCTTGACCAAATAAAGAAATATTGTAATTGGGGAAACAAAGAGGTGGTGATGCCGGTGCCGGAAGAATCAATTACCACCCATGTGGAAGGATTCTTAAGTGTTTACACTTATCCTTTCACGTTGGGTCCCCTCGATCTGATCATCGTGAACTTTTGCAAGAAATACCAGGTGACCCTTGGCCAAATTCATCCCTCTTTTTGGAGGATCATGATATTGCTTCGCTACTTCGTGAGCAAAATCGGTGGGATACCTTTCACTCTCGACCATCTCATAAGATTGTATATCCCTCGACTCTATCGAGGTGGGCTGATAAAGCTTCAACCCCAGTCCACCAAGGCACCCTTCTCAAGCATAGACGAAGACAATGACCTGGGCTTGATGGGCCGGTTCATCCGAGTGAAGAGCACGGACCTAATCCCGACCGAGAGTATTCCATTTTCGGGGAAATGGAATATGAAATGTACGTATAACTCCATCTTTGGTTTCTTCTTATTGTCTTCACTTTTTCATCCTTTATTATCGGTGTTCCACTTGATGCAGTCGTTGCCTGGATGCCGGGTGTAGTTCCCCATCTCAAGAACTGGGTTAGGAGCCTATTATCGAAATCAACACACGCTTATCGCGCATGGAGCGATTTGTAAAAGGGACGATGGGAGGCCAGTAATCACGGGAAGCCTTCTTCCCGTCTTAATAATTTTTCCATTGTTCAAACATTTTTTCAAACTTACTTAATTTCTCCTTGTGTATGTCTGTGGAAGGATGCGAAGATGAGGCCCTCGTACGGTGACGAAGAAGTCTCACCACTTATCTCGAAGCCGACGAAGGAGAGCAAGAGGAAGAGGGCCTCGAACTCCGAGGGGCAAGAACCCTAAAAGAGAGCAGCTCGTAAACCCAAGGGGAACACTATCCCTCTAACTTTGGAGTCAGTCCAAAGGCTAAGGGAAGAGGAAGAAGAAGAATAAGAAGAGAAAGAATATAACTGTGGGTTGGTGATGCGTGCTCGAGCTAACACTGAGACTCAAAGAGTTACTAAGCCGGTGGAAGCTGAAATTGCCTTACCCTGACCATATGAGATCCAGAGGGAAAACTCGACCGAAGTCCCTGAGCCAGAAAGAGCCGACGGCACTTCACCTCGGGTGAGAAGGTCGTTGAGGAGGCGGTGGAAGCCATTCTATAAACTGGGCTCAATGCTCCTAGAGATGGAGGCGGTTCCCCAAAGGACCCCCTCGAGGTAATAAAAATTGGGGATTCCCCCTCATTCCCTTCATTCTCTGAGTTGATTATATGCAAAGCTCAGGTCGTGGAGACTTGCCACGGGGAAGAAGCCCATGGATAGGAAGATCTTTTCCGTGGTTACTTTGTTGGGGTAGAAGATGTTACCGGTCTGAGTGACTTAGAGGTTCTGAATAAGATCTCGGGCGAAGCTTCCTCAAGTTTTAAACTGGCCAACCACTTTTCGGCCCCTAGTGCCGATCCCCGAGTGCAAGCGAACAATCATTATGCGATCCCGAAGGATTCCCGGGCTCTCGCTGCCCCTATAAGGGTGGCTAGCCACCTCCAAAGTTTGGTCACGGAAGAAGACCAAGCCCAGATGGACGAGGTGGGTGCGCCCTGTCTTTTCAACGAGGCCCAATAGGATTTAAACCGGGTAAGTCCATATTCTCTTTGTCGGTGTCAATTTTCAAACTTGCACTTTTCTCCCTTTGTATAATTCATTCTTTCTTATTCTTGTAGGCTTATGTGCTTCATCACGAGGCTTTCTTCTGATCCTGAGGGGAGTTGAGCCGATGTGAGGCCAAAATTCGAGGATTCATTGAGGAGAAAGATGCCTTCAAGCTTCTCAGTGAGTAGAGAGAAGGGGAAGCAAAAGGACTTCGGGCTGAACTAGAAACAGCTCAGAAAGAACAAGTTGATCTGGCCGAGCAGGTAAAAAGAATCTTTGAAGTTAATGACATTGACTTGGGCGTGGTGGCTAACAGTTTGGTCTCACAGGTCCAGCAAAATCTCGATATGATAGGGCAACTTCATGAGGAACTGGATGTAGTGAAGGCGGATACCGTGGCGTGGAAGAAGAACATTGACCGCCTTGCCTCAGAAAAGGAGGCTGCCCGAGATCAACTGGAATCGGTTGAAACCAACCTCCGAAGCATGAAAGAGAAAGCCTTGGTGCAAGCCAAGAACATTGAGGACTTCCAGTCTTGGTTGGGTTCAACAACTTCCGATCGAGAGAAGCTGGTCACAGAACTTGCAGTGGCAAAATCGGAGGTCGAAGCGGCCAAGGCTAATGCTGATGCAATGGTGGAAATCTACCAGACCGATGTTGAAGCTGCTCAGGTTCGCGCAAAGGAGGTTTCCGAAGCTGCTCAGGATCGAGAAAACAGGGTTGCCGAGCATGCTAAATTCCAATATCGAAGGGAGACTCTAGATGAGATGTAACGACCTAGCCGGTCGTTTTGCGTATCAGGGTCCTGTTTCCTTAAATGAAACCTTCCATAGCGGCTATTCGTGCTTTATGACTCGCGGGAGCGGGTGGTCCGGAATTTGGGAACGATTTGGATGATTTAGGAACACTTGGTTCCTTAAGGCTGACCTATTTGGCCAAGTTTGACTTCGGTCAACATTTTGAGCAAAAAACCTCGGAATCGAGTTCTGACAGTTCCAGTAGCTCCGTATGATGATTTCAAACTTGGACGTATGTTCGGCTTGCGTTTCTGATGACCCGGGAGCGTTTCGGCGCCCGAAATGGAAATCAGGATTTCCTTAAGTTTAGAATTTGGCCTGGAATGGGATTTCATGCTATCGGGGTCCGAATGGAATTCGGGGACCGATAATAGTTCTGAATAGTCATTTATGACTTGTCTGCAAAATTTGGGGTCATTCCGAGTAGTATAGACCCGTCCGGCATAATGTAATGAATTCTAGAATTTCAAAGTTCTTAAGTTTGATTAATTTGGTTTTGGGGTTTGATTTTGAGTTTCGTTGTTGTTTTTCATGTTCTGAAAGTTCGAACGAGTCCGTACCATGAATACAGACTTGTCGGTGCTTTTGGATGGGGTCCCGAAGGGCTCGGGGATGTTTTAGACCCCCGGGAGCTAAGTTGGGAAAACCAAAAAATATGCTATCTGGTTTCCTTCTCTGCGATCGCAGGAGGTGGGTTGCGATCGCGGAGAAGGATTTTGCTGAGGCTAGTGATTTTTCATTGCGATCGCAGCCTCCTCTCCACGATCGCAGGGTTCTGGGTCCCAAAGCTTCGCGATCGCAGCCCTTTCACACGATCGCATTGAGTCGCAGCTGGGCCGGGTGAAATTGTTCATCGCGATCGCAGGACCTCTGCCGCGATCGCAGCGGTCAGACCAGATGGTCTTCGCGATCGGAGGACCTCTGATGCGATCGCAGAGGTCAGTCTGGTTGCTCTACGTGATCGCAGGCCTAGTATCGCGATCGCAGTTAAGCTTTTCCTGGGCAGTATTTAAATGCCCAATTACGGGTTTTCTTCTTCATTTTCAATACCCAACCTCCATTAGAGCTCCTCCAAGCTAGGGAAAGGGCTGCACAAGTTCAAATTCATCAAGGTAAGTAATTTCTAGTCCGTTTTCATGACTTTGTAACATCAAATTCAAATAAAATTCTCTTCCAATCATCTTAATATTCATAGGAATTGATAGAAAATGTGGGGTTTTGGGAAAATGGTGAAAACTTCATTTTTAGCCATAAATTCCTAAATAAATTATGTAATTCTGATCCTTAGGCTTCGGGTAATTTAATCCTTCAAGAATTTTCAAAATTCGAAAGCGTGGGCCTAGGGTCGAAATTTCAAGAATCTCCAAGAATGTTGAATGTTAGGAAATCTTGCTAATTCTCCTTCTTGAACCTTAAATTGATTCAATTATGCTATGTTTGGCTAGTTGTGAACCGTCAAGAGTAGTTTCGGAGTTTCGGGCGCATCTTTTAATCCAGTCCTTGGTCCGAGGAGTGCTTTTATCGAGGTGAGTCTCCTTTCTAACCTCGAAAGAGGGAAATTGTCCCTCTAGGTAACCTTGTTTGCTATGTGATCTTGTTTGGGGGCTACGTACGCACCGAGTGACGAGAGTCTGTACGTAGTGGCTATTACTGCTTCGTCCGGGTAGTTGGGACACATCATACTCATTGTTTTCCTTTATTGTAGCATAGATATTACTTGTATACTTGTGTGATTGGTATTGTTGTCTTTGAACGTGTGGTACTTGGCTTGATTTAAGAGTGATAAGAGAGCCACGACAGAGTGATGATTGATTATATTATGGGATCGGGCCGTACGCCACAGCAAGATTGAGACTACCAGGGTGGGATCGGGCCGTACGCCACGGCGAGACTGAGACTACCAGGGTGGGATCGGGTCGTATGCCACGGTGAGATTGAGACTACCAGGGTGGGATCGGGTCGTACGCCACTGCGAGATTGAGACTACTAGGGTGGGATCGGGCCGTACGCCACGGCGAGATTGAGACTATCAGGGTGGGATCGGGCCGTACGCCATGGCGGATATCAAACTTGTTTGATTTGAGATTGTTATTTGATACCGGGTATTGATGTACTTGATTATTTGTTTTACTTGCCTACAGTTTTCTTTACATCCTGCTTACTTTACGACTGTTGGACCTTAGTGAGTATCGAGTTGACCTCTCTTCACTACTTCTTCGAGATTAGACGGGATACTCACTGGGTACATATTTGTATATATGTACTCATGCTGCACTTTCTTTCCTTTTCTGTACTTGACTGTACAGGTCCGGAGGCTGGTCCACCTGATTTTCAGGCCGGTGCCAGATATTGATAGTGTGGTCATACTTCACGGTGAGCTGCTTCCTGGCGACTTCCTAGCAACACCCTGGAGTTTCTTTTGTTATGCTCTCTGTCTATTTCATTTAGACTGAGACCCTGTATATATATATGTTGTAGTCATTGTATATTCAGTAGTTGCCCGAGACACTCGTGACACTAGTTCCTGGCACACACGCGGTATTAATTTTTGGGGTTTTGGGATGTATATCTATGTGTATGTTTTATTTTGGCTTTGTATCTACTATGACTTTACCTTCACTCAAGGCTAGTATCATATTAGTTATTATAAATGGGTAACCATGGACTTGTTTGATCGAGTGGGAAGCGTATCACTTAGTGAAAGTTATGTCGGCTTGCCTAACCCCGCTGTTGGGTGCCATCGCGACCTGAATTGGGATTTGGGCCGTGACATGAGATTCACGCTCGCGACTTCGATCTTACCACCAAGATCGAGAGTGCTAAAGAGCTTGAAGCTGAAGCCAAAGTGTTGGTCATTCCCGATGACGACGGTTCTGGGAGCATGAGCGGTTCCAAAAGTGGACAAGGCCCCGAGAGTGAAGATGTTGCTCCCGGAGAATACTAGGCCCTTAGAATTTGTATCTTTTCTATGTGTATCTTTTAAGGTTGTTTCGACTTTTTGTAGAGAATTATGATCCGGCCATGCTGCCCTTGTAAATGCTTTTTGACATAAATATAAGAAACTTTCTTCCTTTCTGCCTTATAAAATTATGAAGTTGTATTCTAAGGTTCAAGGTTTAGACAATCTAATTGAAACCGAACTAGTATAGCCCTTAGGCATTACGATCGAGTGAGTGCTTGCTCAAACTTGAAGTAAGGTAACCCTTAGGTTTTTTATTTGAGCGAGGATGGTCTCTGAAACTCAAAGCAAAAATATCCCGTAGGCTTTTGTATTTTTTTTGTATTAGGCCGATCTAGCCTTTGTAAAAAGATTATTTATGGCTTTCTCCCCTTTTCGGCGTGAAAAAGTTTTTATTATTTGGATTTGCAAAACTTGTAATGCCTTAGCATGAAATAAGGAATTGTCCGAGAGTTCGAACAATTTTGTACTCATTAGAGTTTTCGAGTCTTGATATTATCAGAGCCATTTATGATTTTGCCGGGGTAGACTTTTAACCTGTTTATGAAAGAATTTGAAGTCTTGTTTTGTTACAGAATTTGGGTGTCTCCAAACCGTGTTAATTCGGTCGTAGCCACTTAGTTGGGGATTTGCCCTTTAGGCTTATTTTACCATTTTACTTCGAGCTTGCCTGAAGTGTCACTCCCCCAGTAGGGTGGTTGTGGCCTATAAAAATCGTGGGTTGCCTAAAAGGTCTTATGATATCGAAGTTTTACGTTTACTTTTCGGACGGCAGCCCCCGAGCGTGGGGGTAATTATCCAAACTCTGGTTATGATCGCCCTTAAACCTGTTTAAATAGATCGAGAGTATGACATCGTGAAGTAGAAAAAACTTTCTAAGGCATGAGATATTGGCAATGAAAAATACTTCTCTTTATAAATGATTATACATGCGTACATGTTCTATGTCAGGGCTTGAGCAAACTATGCGGGCACAGTTCATTTGAGCGTTTGGCCCTTACAAATTTTTTCTATCGAGACCCCGTTGTCATGAGTAATTTCCTCGCAACAAAGTTGACATTCAAGGGCAGGCCCAATATCGTTATTTTAACTAGTTTTAAATCTTTTACTTAATTTTATCACAAAAATTAAAAAAATACAAAAATAGTTTCGTTTTTCTTTATTTAATTAAGGTATTAGGTATTTTTAATAATTATCATTGTAGGAGTTAATATTTTTAATCTAGCAGAGTTAAATGACCACTTTTTAAAAGTAAATTTGGCCAAAAGTTTAGCTAATTTGGACCTAGCCCATTAACCCCTTGGCCCAAATAACCCCTTAGCCCATACCCACTACCCTAAATACTAACCCTAAAAGACCTTCTTCACACACACTAGACATGGACACCCAAAAAAGAAGGATTTGTCGCACCCCACCAGAGAAGGCTGATTCTTGTTCTTCAAAATCAAAATCACGGAAAACTCCTCCCATGGAAAACTAACAGCCCCCTCTCTAATTTTGGATCTTGAACGAGACAGCAATGACGGCCTCACACTTAATTTCTAAGCTTCACCATCAGCCACACTTCATCTTCTTCTCAAACACAAAGAATGATGACACAATACAGGGGTGAACGAAAAAAGGGGAGCAAGGCGGATACGAAAACAGAGTGAGAGGAATATGGACGAGAGGAACGAAACAATCTGTTTGTGGTGGTTGCCTTCTTCCTCAACCAAAATGTGAAAACCAACTTGAAACCACCATCAACACCCAGCTGAAATCCACCATCAACCGAGCTCTAAAAGCTCTCCAAACACGACCGAAAACACAAAAGTTTCAGTCGAGATTCGAAGCTCCGTCGAAGTTCTCGGTGTCGTTTCTGGTCGTGGTTAGTTCATACAAAATCCCAGCAAATCTTGTTTCCTGTTGTATCGAAGAATATTTGGCTATTGAAGGTCCATTTCTACTTTATTGATTACTTCCGTGCTTTATAATTGTTTTCCTAGTAATTAGTTTGTACATGTGGTTCAAAATTGGTTTGAAGAATAAGTTTTGATACTGTTTGTTCGTTTGTATGCTGAGTTCAAAATTTGCTTGATATTGTTTGAAGAATACTGGTTCAAAATTATTGATATCGTTTGTTCGTTCCTTGTTATACTGTCGAAATGAGTTCACTGTAATTGTGATATGTGAGATTTTGACAAGGAAATACTTTGGTCTTTCTTTTACAAAAAGTCGAATGTGACTTTAGAAAAGGAATGAAATAAAAAGATGAATAGCAACTGAAAGTTTGAAAGTATTGACTTAATAATCTTTTGCATGGAAAATGACCAAATCACAAACAAGATCTTGCCTTAGGCGAGGTGTAATAATAAATTATCGTGATTATGGGTACGGTTCCCGTGGCATAGTCGTGATACGTAACCCCAAAATTGGAGTGCATGCTGGCGTGACTCGACCATCAAAACGTTGAATTAAATAAATTATCGTGACTATGGGTACGGTTCCCGTGGCGTAGTCACAGATACGTAACTTTGAAATTCGAGTGCACGTGGCGTGACTCGACCCGCCCAATTTCAAACAATTATAAAAATAAACACTTTGTGAATCACGAATGCGTTTCACGTGACGTGATTTGCGATGTGTACAAAAATAACAAGTGCGTGACATCACGACTTGTTCAAATAATTCCATAAATACTAAAAGCGTTTAAATATGTTTAAATGCACAATAGGTTCTAAATATGTAATTAGTCAGATAATTAGGCCAAATAATAATAGTTAAGCGACCTTGATAAAACCACGGAACCCCGGAATGCCTAACACCTTCTCCCGGGTTAACAGAATTCCTTACCCGTATTTCTGGTTTCGCGGACTTTAAACAGTCATTTTTTCCTCGATTTGGGATTCTAAAATAAACCGGTGACTTGGGACACCATAAATTATTCCAAGTGGAGACTCTGAAATTAAATAATAATTCCATTTCGATAATGTCTCTGTAATTGGAAAAACTCCCACACTTTCGGGAAAAAGGAGGTGCGATAGCACCTCTTACGTGTGAATGGAAAATGAAAGAGGCACCTCTTGGATTACACCTCTTCATCTCACCCTTTCATTGGGGTGTGAATGGAAAATGGAAGAGGCGCCTCTTGGATTACACCTCTTCATCTCACCCTTTCATTGGGGTGTGAATGGAAAATGGAAGAGGCGCCTCTTGGATTGAACCTCTTCATCTCACCCTTTTATTGTCTATAAATAGAGAGGCTTAGCCTCATTTTCCACCACTGAAAAATCTGAAATCTCTCCCCTCAATTTTCTGCATACTACATTGGTTTTTCAAAAGCAAAACGTAAGCATTTTGTGTGATTTTCTCCGCCATTTGAGTTCGCTGAAATTCTGTGATTTGAAGTGCCGCTATCACAGAAAAGTTATTTTGTTCTATCATGGGAGGACTTAATCCGCAACCTTGGGCATTGTTAGGGGATTAAATTCCTTAAGTAAACACAAGAAACTTGTAGGCTCGTAATTTTTTCTGCTTTGTTTTTTTCTTAAACTAACATTTATTGATTTACTGGTTTTGAATACAGAGTGATAACAAAGTTGTGTTGAGAGTATTATTGTGGATCGGGTTTCACGATGCAACATGCCATGTTGGCTTTACTTTTACTATTATTATTGTGGATCGGGATGCACGCCACAACAAGCCTTATTGGTTTTTTATTAGCGCTTGGATAGGATCCGCCCTTCGGAGTCTGACATACCAGCAGTGAGCGCATTCATAATGATATATATACACATGCTTTGGTGAGGGGTGTTGATGCCTGACACCCGTATAGTGCTGAGTGATTGTGTGTGTGTGTGTTGAGTGGACATTTGAGGAAAAGAGATTGAGTATGTTGAGAGTGAGAGTAATTGGAAATATCACTGTGAAATCATTCATTTGACATACATACTTGACATATAGGCATAGAGATGTACCATTCCCCATCCTAGTTGTAATTGACATGTTCTTATCAGTGTTGGGCTTTAATTCTTATACTTAAAAGCATGTCTAAATTTCTGTAATATGAACGAGCCGAATATGGTAATTTCTTTGAGTTACTATTGCCATCATCATATATGCATTGTCATTATATTGGATTATGACTGTCTTCTTCTGAGCTTGTCATTTCTTTCAGCCCAAGGTTAGTTACTATTACTTATTGAGTACACGGGGTTGGTTATACTCATACTACACTCAAACACTTCATGTGTAGATCCAGGTTGTAACGACCCGGCAGGTCGTTCCGAGAGTTTAGCCCCGTTTCCCCCATTTCTGCTTCATTATGTGTGGTTTAGCTCTTTTATGTTGTGTTGGGTTGGTTGTCTCAGGTTCGGAGTGATTGTGGAGAGAAATGAGACACTTAGTCTCTTAAGTTGGTTAATTAGTTGGAAAAGTCAACTTGAAGTTGACTTATAGGTAAATGATATCGAATTGGATTTTTATAGTTCGGATAGATTCGTTAGGTGAATTCGAACTTAGTAGTAGGTTCGGAATGTTATTCAGAGGTCCGTGGTAGAATTAGGCTTGAATTGGCGAAAATTTAATTTTTGACGATTTTTGGTCGGCAGTGGAAAATTAGATATCGGGGTCGGAATGGAATTTCAGAAGTTGGAATAGGTTCGTAATGTCATTTGTGACGTGTGTGCAAAATTTCAGGTAATTCGAACATGGTTTGGTTTGTTTCGGCATCGTTGTCGAATTTTGGAAGTTTAGAAATCCTTAGGCTTGAATTTCAGGTTAATTGGTATTTTGATGTTGTTTTGAGTGTTCCGAAGGTCCGACTAAGTTCGTGGGATGTTATGTGATGTGTTGGTATATTTGGTTGAGGCCCGAGGAGCTCGGGATGATTGCAGATGGTCATCGAAAAGTTTAGACTTGAGAAATTGCAACTGGTGCTGCTGTTCTTGTGTGGCCGCACCTGCGGATAGGGGACCACAGGTGCGAGCATCGCAGGTGCGGATATTGGAGGTCTGGGGCCTTATCGCAGAAGCGGAGAAAGGGGTGAACCTGTGAGCCCGCTTGTGCGGAGAGTTGATCGCATATGGGGCAGGGTGCTAGGGGCTAGGAGCGCAGGTGCGAGAGGAGGAGCGCACCTGCAGAACCACATGTGCGAAATGGAGACTGCAAAATAGGAAGTGAACTTTTAATGAAATTCCGCAGAAGCGGTCCCGCAGATGCGGGAATGGGATCGCAAATGCGGTTTTTTTCTGGGCAGAACCTATAAATTGGAGACTTCGCGAAATTTGGGTTATTTTCCACCATTCTTGTTCGGACTTGGAGCTTTTTGATGAGTGAATCAAGGGGATTTTCATGGAGTTAATCTACTTGAAGTCAATACTCAATTCTATGATGATTTTCAGTAGATTAAGCATGAAATTTGTGGGATTTATGGGTGAAAATTGGGAAATTAGGGCTTGGAACTTGAGAGTAAGAATTGGGTGATTCTGATTTTGGATAAATTCGGGGCGATTTGAGGCTGAGTCGAGCGTCAAGGGCATCGCAGAGTAGATTTTCGTCCGGATTGAGGTAATTAACGATTGTAAATCTTGTCCTGAGGGTATGAACCCCCGGATTTCACATCGTTTCACTATTTTGAAGTGGCGCACATGCTAGATGACGAGCGTGTGGCGTGCAGCGTTTGGAATTTTTACTTGGTCAGTCCCTTAGCAACTATTAAGTTGCGTATTTGACTGAAAACTACATGATATTTTGTGTTTTAGAAAAGTATTACTATGTTTTGGGATGAATGCCACATTTGGGCCTCGTGCCAAGTTGTTTGGACCCTTAGGGGCTTTTACTACTATTTGCTCATTGTTTTGATTAAAATCCGTACTCAGTCATGCTGTGTTTTACTGATTTCATAACTTAGCCTCATTGTCACACCCAAAACCTTGGGAGGCGTGGCTGGCACCCGGTGTCTCACTGGCTCGAGCGAACCACTCTGCAACTCTGTTCTTTTTCTTTGTAACTATCATGGGCCAACATGGCCACAAATCGTACTGTACAACTTGTAAGTGGGCAACATTGTATCAATAAACTATCGTTCATAAAACATGAATACGTATAGCCCGGCAAGGTCTCTGATATACTGTACAAAATGAACCTTTGTCTACAAAGCCTCTAAGATTATTTGACGACAAATGGGGCAGGGTACCGACCTACCCATAAATATGTAGCAAAAACTCTGACACGATGACTCGTAAACTTGGTTGCACTCCGAATGAGGTGGAGTCTTACCGATCCTTCGCTCGATTCTAACCTCATTTACTATGAGGGCTCGTCAAACTGTTTGTCTATACCTGCAGGCATGAATGCAGCGTCCCCAACAAAAGGACGTCAGTACAAATAATGTACGGAGTATGTAAGGCAGAACTGAAACATAACATTTAGTCAACATTAATCAACATGAATCTCTGAAGTGCCACCGTATATGCATACTTATTATACTTACATATGTACAATGTTTCTCTTTAATACTCTTATACATATCGTATGATGCATGATTGCCCAACTGATCAGTGGTAACTGCCCGACCGGCCATACCACGGTGGTAACTGAATATGCATGACTCCCCAACCGGTGATAAATAATGATACATAGCTGCCCAACCAGTGGTAACTGCCCGACCGGCCGTAGCCCGGTGGTAAATGTATAACTGCCCACCAGCCGTAGCTCGGTGGTAAATGAATATGCATGACTGCCCAACCGGTGGTAACTACCCGACCGACCGTAGCTCGGTGGTAAATGAATATGCATGAAGATGCGTGTATCACTATATTATAAACATTAACATCTTTATCAAACCTCAATAGGGAACTAGATACATACTTAAACATGCTTGAATATCACTTTACTAGAATGAATAACATAGGCATCCTTAACTGATAAGAGTAGAATCAGTTATGGAATAACATTACATTTACGTATCGTTACTTGGATCATGCCAAAAGAAAGAAGGGATAACCTTAACATACCTGAAGCGATCTCTTTTGCGAAAACAAGTAACGACGGATCATGTTTGGGACTGGCCTTATCCTACTACCATTTAATCTTCCCTGTATGTGGTACCTGAGAAATATTCATCTATAGATCTGACATATTATACATACAAGTACACCACCGTCTTCCCATGAACCTATATAGGACCAGAATCTCATACATGGGATGTTTATCACTCGACACTACTAAAAACGGCTATTTTCCGACCGACATTCCGACGGAAAAAATTAGTCAGAAATTTCCGACGGAATCGGTCGGAATATGCATAAAAAATATTTTTCAATTTTTAATAATAGTTACGACTAATACTCCGTCTATGTCCGTCGCAAATTTTGGCAGAAAATTCCGCGTTACTGTTAGCGACCAATTTGGTCGGAAATAATTATAAATAAATAAATAAATAAAATTAGCGACTGATTCGGTCGGAGATGTTTAGTAAAATGAGGTTGACTACTTTTGACCAAATTACCGACCGAATCGGTCGGAGAGTTTTTTAAAAAACCATCATCGCCGCTCCCTTTCTTTTCCTTTCCCTCTTTTCTTCCTTCTCTCTTCTCTCTCTCACTCAAACTTCCCCCACCCAAACCCGCCGCTTCCATCAACGAGCAACACTCGTCGGCATCGCTGCAGGTCCGTCGAGATCCCCCACTGCCCAGGTAAGTTCCCCCTACCCAAACCCTTTTTTATTATAAGAATTTAAGGCATGAAATTGTTATTTTGTCCAACATTTGTTCCTTAATTTCAAGTCAGTTTCCTTGAAGGGCTTCAATACCCTTGACCCTTTTCTATACGTAATTGATATTCTTTCTTTCTATGTATATTTTGATTGGACAAAAACTAACAAGGGTGTCACGATCCAAATCCTAATCTGGGTCGCGATGGCGCCCAACAGCGGGGTTAGGCAAGCCGATATAATTTTCACTAAGTGATTCCCTTCCCATTCGATCAAACAAGTCAGTGGTTACCAGTTTATAACAACTAATATGATACTAGTCTTGAGTGAAGGTAAAATCACAGTAGATACAAGGCCAAAATAAAACATATACATAGATATACATCCCCAAAAATATAAACCGCGTGTGTGCCAGGAACTAGTGTCACGAGTGTCACGGGCAACTACTGAATATACAATGACTACAACATATACAGGGTCCTCAGTCTGAATGAAATAGACAGAGAGCATAACAAAAGAAACTACAGGGTGCTGCTAGGAAGTCGCCAGGAAAGCAACTCACCGTGAAGTATGACTACGCTATCAATATCTGGCACCGGCCTGAAAATCAGATGGACCCACCTCCGGACCTGTACAGTCAAGTACAGAAAAGGAAAGAAAGTGCAGCATGAGTACATATATATAAATATGTATCCAATGAGTATACCGTCTAATCTCGAAGAAGTAGTGACGAGAGGTTGATTCGATACTCACTAAGGTCCAACAGTCGTCAGGTAAGCAGGATGTAAAGAAAACTGTAGGCAAGTAAAACAAATAATCAAGTACATCAATATCCGGCATCAAATAACAATCTCAAATCAAACAAGTTTGATATCCATTGTGGCGTACGGCCCGATCCCACCTTGGTAGTCTCAATCTCGCCGTGGCGTACGGCCCGATCCCACCCTGGTAGTCTCAATCTCGCTGTGGCGTACGGCCTGATCCCACCTTGGTAGTCTCAATCTCGCTGTGGCGTACGGCCCGATCCCATAATATAATCAGTCATCACTCTGCCGTGGCGTAGGACCCGATCCCATAATATAATCAATCATCACTCTGCCGTGGCGTACGTCCCGATCCCATAATATAATCAATCATCACTCTGCCGTGGCGTACGACCCGATCCCATAATATAATCAATCATCACTCTGACGTGACTCTCTTATCACTCTTAAATCAAGCCAAGTATCACAACGTTCAAAGACAACAATACCAGTCACACAAGTGTGCAAGTCATATCTATGCTACAACAGAGGAAAACAATAAGCATGTTGTGTCCTAACTACCCGGACGAAGCAGTAATAGCCACTACGTACGGACTCTTGTCACTCAGTGTGTACGTAGCCCCCAAACAAGATCACATAGCAAACAAGGGTACCTAGAGGGACAAATTCCCTCTTACGAGGTTAGAAAGGAGACTCACCTTGATAAAAGCACTCCTCCGACCAAGGACCAGATCAAAAGATGCGCCCGAAATTCTGAAACTACTCTTGACGGCTCATAACTAGCCAAACATAGCATAATTGAATCAATTTATGCTCCAAGAATAAGAATTAACAAGAAATCCCAAATATAGTATTCTTGAAGGTTTTTGAAATTTCGACCCGGGGCCCACGCGTTCAGATTTTTAAAATTCTCGAAGGAAGGAATTACCCGAAGCCCAAGGATCGTAATTACATAATTCATTTAGGAATTTATGGCTAAAAATGAAGTTTCACTATTTTCCCAAAACCCCACATCTGTCTATCAATTCCTATGAATTTTAAGATATTTGGAAGAGAAATTTTATTTGAATTTGATGTTAAAAAGTCATGAAAATGGACTAGAAATCACTTACCTTGATGAATTTGAACTTGGGCAGCCCTTTCCCTAGCTTGGAGGAGCTCTAATGGAGGTTGGGAGTTGAGGAATGAAGAAGAAACCCGAAATTGGGCATTTAAATACTGCCCAGAAAAGTCCTCTCTGCGATCGCCAAAGTGGGCCTGCGATCGCATAAGCCAACTGGCCAGACCTCTACGATCGCGGCAGAGATCTTGCGATCGCGAAGAGCAACCCTGCCCGGCCCAGCTGAGACACTATGCGATCACATAGGTAAGCCTGCGATTGCGAAGCTTTGGAACCCAGAACACTGCAATCGCGGAGGGAAGGCTGCGATCGCAATGAACAATCACTAGCCCAACAAAGTCCTTCTCTGCGATCGCAACCCTCCTTCTGCGATCGCAGAGAAGGAAACCAGATAGCATATTTTCTGGTTTTTTCAACTTAGCTCCCGGGGGTCTAAAACAACCCTGAGCCCCTCGGGACCCCTCCACTGGACCTTAACCACAGAAACTGTCTTAGACCTCAATTGGCGGTCCTGCCTATCAATAATGGCAACTGGCTCCTCTTCGAAGCCCAACTTCTCATCTAACGGGGTAGTGCTATAATCAACCACGTGTGAGAAGTCGGCGTGATACCTCCGAAGCATAGATACATGAAATACTGGGTGAACTCCTGATAAGGCTGGAGGCAAAGCAAGCTCATAAGCAACCTCTCCAACCCGCTTCAGCACCTCATAAGGACCTATAAACCTGGGGCTCAACTTGCCTTTCTTCCCAAATCTCATAACGCCCTTCATCGGCGAAACCTTTAACGTGACATTATCTCCCTCCATGAATGCTACATCACGTGCCCGCTGATCTGCGTAGCTCTTCTGCCAAGACTGGGCTGTACGGAGCCTCTCCTAAATAATCTTCACCCTTTCCAAGGCATCTCTGACCAGATCTGTACCGTATAACTTGGCCTCACCAGGCTCAAACCACCCAATCGGAGAACGGCATCGCTAACCATATAAAGCCTCAAATGGAGCCATCTCGATGCTGGATTGATAACTATTATTGTATGAAAACTCCGCTAAAGGCAAGAACTAATCCCACTGACCCCCGAAATCAATCACGCAAGCCCTGAGCATATCCTCCAAAATCTGAACTGTACGCTCTGACTGGCCATCAGTCCGAGGGTGAAATGCTAAACTGAGGTCTATCTGAGTACCCATCTCGCTGTGCAAAGCTCTCCAGAAGTGCGAAGTGAACTGAGGACCCCGATCTGAAATGATAGACACCGGCACACCATGCAACCGGACTATCTCACGAAGGTAAATCTGAGCTAGCCTCTCTGTAGTATAAGTAGTAGCCACAGGAATGAAATGTGCCGATTTGGTCAATCTATCCACAATGACCCAAACCGCATCAATCTTCCGCAAAGTCCGAGGCAACCCAACCACGAAGTAAATAGTGATACGCTCCTATTTCCACTGAGGAATGGGCATCTGCTAAAACAAGCCTCCTGGCCGCTGATGCTCGTACTTAACCTGCTGACAATTACGACACCTAGCCACATGCGGAACAATGTATTTCTTCATCTGCCTCCACCAGTAGTGCAGCTTCAAATCACAGTACATCTTCGTAGCTCCTGGGTGAATAGAATACCGAGAACTGTGAGACTCTGCTAGAATCCTCTCCCTCAGGCCATCAACATTAGGAACACACAATCGGCCCTGGAGTCGCAGAACACCATCCTCGCCCAAAGTAATCCCCTTGGCCCTGCCCTGGACCGCCGTATCCCTAAGCTCTGCTAGGCGTGGATCATCAAACTGTCGAGCCTTGATCTCTCCCAATAATGAAGACTCAGCTACCACATGAGCTAAAACTCGACGGGCTCTGAAAGGTCCAATCTTACCAAACAGTTGGCCAAGGACTGAATGTCCAAGGCTAAAGGCCTCTCCTCAGTTGAGATGTAGGCCAAACTACCCATGCTAGCTGCTCGCCTGCTCAATGCATCCGCAACTACATTTGCCTTGCCAGGATGATACAAAATAGTGAGATCATAGTCTTTCAACAACTCAAGCCACCTCCGCTGCCTCAAATTAAGGTCCCTCTGCTTAAGCAAGTACTGCAGGCTGCGGTGGTCAGTATAGACCTAACAAGATACACCATACAAGTAATGCCGCCATATCTTCAAAGCATGAACAATCGTCGCCAACTCCAAATTGTGCACAGGGTAATTCTTTTCATGAACCTTCAGCTGGTGTGAAGCATAAGCAATAACCCTTCCATCCTGCATCAGCACGCATCCCAACCCGACACGTGAAGCGTCACAATACACTGTATATACTCCAGAATCAAAAGGCAATGATAACACTGGTGCTGAAGTCAATGCTAACTTGAGCTTCTGAAAGCTCGCCTCACAATCGTCAGACCACTGAAATGGAGCATTCTTCTAAGTCAATCTAGTCAATGGGGCTGCAATAGAAGAAAACCCCTCCACGAACCGACGATAATAACCTGCTAAACCCAGAAAACTCTTGATCTCGGTAGCTGAAGTAGGACGCGGACAACTCTAAACTGCCTCAATATTTTATGGACCAACCTTGATGCCCTCACCGGAAACCACATGCCCCAGAAATGCCATAGACTCTAACCAAAACTCACACTTGGAGAACTTAGCATATAGCTTCTTCTCTGGCAAGGTCTGAAGTACAACTCTCAAATGCTGCTCGTGCTCTCCCAGGCTCCATGAGTAGATCAATATATCATCAATGAAAACAATAACAAAGGAGTCGATATATGGCATGAATACCCTATTCATCAGGTCTATAAATGCTATTGGGGCAGTAGTCAAGCCAAAGGACATCACTAAGAACTCATAGTGGCCATATCTGGTGCGAAATGCAGTCTTCGGGACATCAGAAGCCAGAATCTTCAACTGGTGATAACCTGACCTCAAATCAATCTTAGAGAACACACGAGCACCCTGTAGCTGGTCAAACAAATCATCAATGCGCGGCAGAGGATACTTGTTCTTGATGGTCACTTTATTCAACTGGCGGTAGTCAATACACATCCGCATAGACCCATCCTTCTTCTTCGCAAATAGGACTGGAGCACCCCACGACGACACACTCGACCTAATAAACCCCTTGGCCAAAAATTCCTCAAGCTGCTCCTTCAACTCCCTTAGCTCCTTAGGAGCCATACGATAGGGAGGAATAGAAATAGGCTGAGTATCTGTAGCCAAATCAATGCAGAAATCTATATCTCGATCTGGAGGCATGCCTGGAAGATCTGAAGGAAACACATCCGTAAACTCCCGAACGACAGGCACTGAATCAAGGGTAGGAGACTCGACGGTGGTGTCCCGCACATAATCAAGATAAGACAGACACCCTTTCTCGACCATGTGCCGAGCTCTCATGAAGGAAATGACCCGACTGAAGGCACTAACTGAAGCATCCCTCCACTTTAACCTCGGCGACTCAGGCATGGCTAATGTAACTGTCTTGGCATGGCAATCCAGGACAGCATGATGAGGGGATAGCCAATCCATGCCCAAGATGACCTCGAAATCAACCATATCAAGGAACAACAGGTCGACTCTGGTCTCAAACCCACATAAAGTAATCACGCAAGACCGGTAGACCCGGTCTACCATTACAGAGTCGCCCACAGGAGTGGATACATATAGGGGAGAACCCAAAAACTCACAAATAACATCCAGAGAATGGGCAAATAATGCTGAAACATATGAATATGTAGACCCTGGATCAAATAGCCCTAAAACGTCTCTACCACACACCGAAATAATACATGTAATCACAGCATCTGATGCCACTGCGTCTGCCCTGGCTGGAATAGCATAAAATCTGGCTGGAGAACCCGATGATTGAGCTCCCCCAGGACGAGTTGGAGCTGAACGACCCCCTTCTGGATTGCCTCCCCCTCTAGGGCGTCCCCTGCCAACCTGACCTCCACCCCTAGGTGGTCGTGCTGCTGGTGCTGTAATCATAGGCTGTTGGCTCTGCTACACGGCCTTGCCTCGATACCTGGGACAAAACCTCCATGCGTGACTCAGATCCCCACACTCGAAGCAACCCCCTGGCACTACTGCTCGCTGCCCTGAAGAGGAGGAACCCTGAATAGCTGAAGAGCAGTGTGAATCCTTTGGTAAAGCATTGGGATAAGAACTGGAGGATCTCTGATGGCTAGAATAACTGCTGGGTGCACTCTGGATGGCTGGAGGATGATAGGAGCGCTCTGGCATGGCGCTAAACTAGGGCCTGACTGGAAAAACCCTAGGAGGTACTAGAGGTGCTGAATAGGAAGGCCTGCTAAACTGGACACCTCCGTACTGACCCTTGGTCCTAGCTGGAGCCCCTCTGAAGTCACCTGTGAACCTGGGCCTCTTGTCTTGCTGACCCTGCTCTCTACTCCTCGCACGATAACCCTCGATACGTCAAGCTATCTCGACTACAAGCTGATATGGGGTACCCATCTCCACCTCTCTGGCCATGGAAGTCCTGATACCCAAATGTAAGCCTGCCACAAACCGTCAAACCCTCTCAGCATCTGTGGGCAATATCATGAGAGCATGGCGAGACAACTCTGAGAACCTGGCCTCATAATCTGACACGAAACTCTGCCACTGCTCTAACCTCTCAAACTGACCCCAAAGCTCCTACTTCTCAGATGGTGGAATGTATCTGTCCAAAAATAACTGAATAAACGGCTCCCAAGTAACCGGTGGAGACCCTGATGGTCTATTGAGTACATAAGACTGTCACCAGCGGCGAGCTCTGCCCTCAAGCTTAAATGTCGTGAAGTCTACCCCATGTGATTCTAATATCCTTATGTTGTGCACTTTGTGCCTGCACCTCTCGATAAAATCCTGTGCATCCTCTCCCCGCTCACCCCCGAAGGTCGGAGGGCGAAGCTGGGTCCATCTACCCAGCAGCTTCTGCTGGTCTATCTTTGCAACTGGCTTGGGCCCTGGTGCTGCCACCCCAGGCTGAACCGCGAACACTGGTGGAATATCTGGAGTATGATGTACTGCTGCTGCTGGTCTTGTAGCCTGAGCGGTAGGGGTCTGAACTCCCCCTCCTTCCTGGGAAGTAGCAAGATCTGATAGAAGTACCCATGCCTGGGACATAGTGTCCATGAACCTCAGCATACGGCCCATGACCTCCTGGAAGCCCGGCGCCGTCATAAACTCAGCTGGTGGTGGAACTACTGGAGGCAGCTCATCATGCTCCTCAACATAAGGCTCCCTAATCGGTGCAACCGGTACAGCTCTGGGATGCCCTCGCCCCTTACTACGAACATGAGCCCTACCCCTGCCCCTACTGCGGCCTCGAGCGGCGGGGGTAGCAACCTCCCCTGGATCAGGAACATGTGAAGTACGTGTCCTCACCATTTGTGAGAGAGTAGAAGAATAGGTTTGAGTACATCACCGATTGCACTATAGGATATGAACAAAAGGAGTTTCTTAACGCCTTATAGCCTCCTGAAGATAAGTACAGACGTCTCCGTACCGATCCGCAAGACTCTACTGGGTTTTCCCATGACTCGTGAGACTACGTGAACCTAAGGCTATGATACCACGTTGTCATGACCCAAATCCTAATATGGGTCGCGATGGCGCCCAACGGCGGGGTTAGGCAAACCGATATAATTTTCAAATGATACTAGTCCTGAGTGAAGGTAAAATCATAGTAGATACAAGGCCGAAATAAAACAGATACATAGATATACATCCCCAAAACCCCAAAAATATAAACCGCGTGTGTGCTAGGAACTAGTGTCACGAGTGTCACGGGCAACTACTGAATATACAATGACTACAACATATACAGGGTCCCAGTCTGAATGAAATAGACAGAGAGCATAACAAAAGAAACTCCAGGGTGCTGCTAGGAAGTCGCCAGGAAAGCAGCTCACCGTGAAGTATGACCACGCTATCAATATCTGGCACCGGCCTGAAAATCAGATGGACCAGCCTCCGGACCTGTACAGTCAAGTACAGAAAAGGAAAGAAAGTGCAGCATGAGTACATATATATAAATATGTACCCAGTCAATATCCCGTCTAATCTCGAAGAAGTAGTGACGAGAGGTCGACTCGATACTCACTAAGGTCCAACAGTCGTAAGGTAAGCAGGACGTAAAGAAAAATGTAGGCAAGTAAAACAAATAATCAAGTACATCAATATCCGGCATCAAATAAAAATCTCAAATCAAACAAGTTTGATATCCGCCGTGGCGTACGACCCGATCCCACCTTGGTAGTCTCAATCTCGCCGTGGCGTACGGTCCTATCCCACCCTGGTAGTCTCAATCTCGCTGTGGCGTACGGCCCGATCCCACCATGGTAGTCTCAATCTCGCCGTGGTGTACGACCCGATCCCATAATATAATCAATCATCACTCTGCCGTGGCGTACGACCCGATCCCATAATATAATCAATCATCACTCTGCCGTGACGGCCCGATCCCATAATATAATCAATCATCACTCTGTCGTGACTCTCTTATCACTCTTAAATCAAGCAAAGTATCACAACGTTCAAAGACAACAATACCAGTCACACAAGTGTGCAAGTCATATCTATGCTACAACAGAGGAAAACAATGAGCATGTTGTGTCCTAACTACCCGGACGAAGCAGTAATAGCCACTACGTACGGACTCTCGTCACTCGGTGCGTACGTAGCCCCCAAACAAGATCACATAGCAAACAAGGTTACCTAGAGGGACAAATTCCCTCTTACGAGGTTAGAAAGGAGACTCACCTAGATAACAGCACTCCTCGGACCAAGGAGCGGATCAAAAGATGCGCCCGAAAATCCGAAACTACTCTTGACGGCTCACAACTAGCCAAACATAGCATAATTGAATCAATTTATGCTCCAAGAATAAGAATTAACAAGAAATCCCAAATATAGTATTCTTGAAGGTTTTTGAAATTTTGACCCCGGGCCCACGCGTTCGGATTTTGCAAATTCTCAAAAGAAAGAATTACCCGAAGCCCAAGGATCGTAATTACATAAATCATTTAGGAATTTATGGCTAAAAATGAAGTTTCACTATTTTCCCAAAACCCCACATCTTTCTATCAATTCCTATGAATTTTAAGATAATTGGAAGAGAAATTTTATTTGAATTTGATGTTAAAAAGTCATGAAAACGGACTAGAAATCACATACCTTGATGAATTTGAACTTGGGCAACCCTTTCCCTAGCTTGGAGGAGCTCTAATGGAGGTTGGGAGTTGAGGAATGAAGAAGAATTCCGAAATTGGGCATTTAAATACTGCCCAGAAAAGTCCTCTCTGCGATCGCCAAAGTGGGCCTGCGATCGCATAAGCCAACTGGCCAGACCTCTGCGATCGCGGCAGAGGTCTTGCGACCGCGAAGAGCAACCCTGCCCGACCCAGCTGAGACACTATGCGATCGCATAGGTAAGCCTGCGATCGTGAAGCTTTGGAAGCCAGAACACTGCGATCGCGGAGGGGAGGCTGCGATCGCAGTGAACAATCACTAGCCCAGCAAATTCCTTCTCTGCGATCGCAACCGTCCTTCTGCGATCGCAGAGAAGGAAGCCAGATAGCAGATTTTCTGGTTTTTCCAACTTAGCTCCCGGGGGTCTAAAACACCCCCGAGCCCCTCGGGACCCTGTCCAAAAGCACCGGCAAGTCTGTATTCATGATACGGACTCGCTCGAACTTCCGAAACATGACAAACAACAACGGAACTAAAAATTCAACCCCAAAACCAAATAAATCAAACTTAAGAACTTTGAAATTCTAGAATTCATTACATTACGCCGAACGGGTCTATACTACTCGGAATGACCCCAAATTTTGCAGACAAGTCACAAATGACTACACGAAACTATTGCCGGTCCCAAAATTCCATTCGTACCCTGATAGCATGAAATCCCATTCCAGGACAAATTCTAAACTTAAGGAAATCCTGATTTCCATTTCGGGCGCCGAAACGCTCCCGGGTCATCAGAAACCCGAGCCGAACATACCCCCAAGTACGAAATCATCATACGGAGCTACTGGAGCTGTTAGAACTTGATTCCGAGGTCGTTCGCTCAAAAAGTTGACCGAAGTCAAACTTAGCCAAATATGCCAGCCTTAAGGAACCTAGTGTTCCTAAACCATCCAAATTATTCCCAAATCCCGAACCGCCCGCTCCCGCGAGCCATAAAGCACGAATCGCCGCTATGGAAGGTTTCATTTAAGGAAATGGGACCCTGATACGCAAAACGACCAGCTGGGTCGTTACAAAGGGCATCCTAGTTTTGATTGTTAGGCACAACTTAAAATATCAGTTTCAGGATGTTCTTCAAGGGCAATAAGATATATGGCCTGTAAAAGAGTAGAGATTTCCCTTTGACTACACGTGATGACACAAACATAATGAATTTGCAGGTTATTTAAGCTTTATGCTATACGTTGTTAGGTTATGTAGAACTAGCAGCAAATTCTGTTTTAAACACTAGATCATGGAACAAGCAAAAATATGTCAAATGTTTGAATAAAGAAAAACTAAGCGATGAAAAAATATTTGTCTATTTAGCTTATCTATTTTAATGCCCTTTGGACAAGTGTTTTAGCCCTTCTAGAAGGACTATAGATCCCCTATCGATAGGGAGTGGAGTAGGATGGTTTTAATTTCCTTTGCTTGAATATATAAATGTTCCCGTACTTTAAATATCTCATTTATAGATTTCTATTTGTGTAGATGGAACATTGTGCGTCGCAGATGGATGTATAATAGAAATCATCCTAATCGTGCGGGGTTGAGGGATACATTTATTGAAGGGGTTGCTGAATTTATTGCTAAGGCTCAAACACTTGATGATTTTCTTATTGGAGGAAGGATTAGGTGTCCTTGTCTGAAATGTAAGTGTGTTAAGTTATTGAAATCGGACGAAGTTAAAGTCCATCTCTACAAGAAAGGGTTTGTAGAAAATTATTATATATGGACTGTTCACGGGGAGAATCATGCTAGTTTAGAAGATGTAAATTTTCATAATTCTTTTGGTGGTGAGGGTAGCCCCATTGCGGATCATAATGTTGAAAATTCTCGATACAATGAAATGATGAGGGATGCTTTTGGGACATTTCCTGGGGTTCAATCTGAACCAAATGATGAGGCTAAGCGTTTCTATGAACAGTTAGTGGAAGCTAATCGTCCATTGTATGAAGGCTCGGTGCATTCCAAGTTGTCTGTTGCGGTTAGATTGCTAAGTATTAAATCGGATAGTTCTATTTCCCAAGCGGGCATGGATTACATTATTGGGCTTATGAATGAACTTAATCCGAGTAATATTGACTTACCAAAAGATTTCTACACTGCTAAAAAATTGGTTTCTAAGTTGGGTCTTTCATCGGAGAGAATTGATTGTTGTGAGAAAGGTTGCATGTTATTCTATAAGGATGACTCATCTCTAGAGAACTGTAAATTTTGTAATCAGCCTCGTTTTAAGGAAGTCACAAATGCAAATACAAAAAAGAAAGATCCAGTTAAAGCGATGTATTACTTACCTCTTATACCTAGGTTAAAGAGGTTGCATGCATCAATGAGCTCTGCTCCTCATATGAGATGGCACCATGAATAAAGAAGTCCACCTAGTATTCTCTGCCATCCGTCAGATGGAGAAGAGTAGAAGCATTTTGATAGGGTGTTCCCCGAGTTTGCTAGTGAACCAAGAAATATTAGGTTGGGATTATGCACGGATGGATTTACTCCATTTTCTGTCTCTGCTGCACCATATTCATGTTAGCCAGTGTTTGTTACTCCGTATAATATTCCGCCCGATTTGTGTATGACAAGTCCATATTTGTTCCTAACTTGTATTGTTCCAAGTTCACGCAATCCGAAAAATTTGATTGATGTATACTTGCACCCTTTGATTGATGAGTTACAATTATTATGGCATCAAGGTGTGGAAACATATGATATATCAACCAAACAAAACTTCAGATTGCATGCTGCTTTGAGAGCAAATGTGGAATCAATTTAAGGTAAAAATTAATTATATTTATTTAATAATTATCATCTTCAGCTAATGTTACTTTTTTATATTGCAGACACTGTGTACATGGCATCCTCAACATCAAATTGCAATAAGTATTATTTTCGAGAAGAAAGTTGGTATAAGGATTAAAGATACTTTGTGTGCTGCTCGGACTGTCGGTGAAATGTCGGAGTGGTTAAGAAAAGATGTTTGGGATAAACTTCTTGAGATATGGAATACCCCAGAATGGAAGGCAAAGAGTGAACAAGCAAAGGCGAATCGTGCCTCTAATAAAGGTGGCTCGCTGCACGCAGGAGGTTCGATTACTTTTGAGGCCCATAAACTAAGAATGGTAATTACTTATAAAAATTTTCTTAGTATTACATATAGATTTTATGTTTGTAATGTCTAACTCATACTTTTTCTTATGAAGGAAAAGGAAAGAGGGCGAGATATCAGTGACGCAGAGGTCTTTGAGGAGTTGCATAAGAAAAAGATGAAGGATGGTACAAGAGGAGACTGGGTGGAGACGCGTGCGTCAGACACACATGTAAAATTCTAACTTCATAAATATTTATGATTTATTAATATTAGTTTGTTTACATGATAAGCAGCAATATAGGATATTGCTAACTCCTACATTCTTTTTTTTTCTTAGCTCTTTTTCTAGCTCTCGAGCTTAGCGAGCTGGTAAAGTATCTTGGCTGGTTTGGTTTTGGGATAGCCTATTACATGGGATAGAGTTGTTATATATTTCATTGTATAACACCAGGAGTAGTAATGCTACGATCCATGTAAGCCTTATTTTGGACATTATCAAGATTTGGTATTATATGAGTAGGTTTCTCTTGCATATGTTGTTGTAGGGACAAAACAAAACAGGCAGTGGGCTTGTTGCATTAAATTCTAATGTGGGAAATTCTTTTGAAAAGTTGAAACCAACAGCATTTTGGAATGAAACAGAAGAATGGAGGGGAAAGGGGTAGCTAGAGATTATAGGGCTAATTGCACTTTTTATCCCTTCACAAATTCCAATTTTGGTCCTTGTGTACCTGACTAAACATATTTAACCTTCTAAAAGGATCAGTTGTGCACTTTTGAAATTTCCACTAATAAAATCTCTGTAAATTTACTGAATCTTTAAATATAAAACAAACTATACATCTATCTTTTATATTAAAATAAAGTAATTTTGTTAGTTTTACTTATTTTAAGTGAATTGTTAGTGGACATGTTAAAATGCGCAATAACTAGTTGAATGTTAAATGTGTTTAGTAGGATATCACAAGAACCCATATCCTGTCCCCTTGACCTTTTAGTTTGTAATATTTGAGTATTCTGGTGTTATTATTATAATATGTAACTACTATTTCTGATCATGCCTATTACCTAACTTGTTGATAGTTAATACTATCGCCTTTCAAGTGGTTCATTAGAATTACCAAAGAAATTCTTTAGTTTCTGAATATAGAATGTTGGAGTTTGATATTTTGGATGAAATTACAATCTTGTTTCTAATAGTAGTACTTTACTTCAAGTTTTAATTCTTGTCTGTAGCATTGTAGTGGAGCAGAATATCCAAATGTGCTCGGGAGAGTTTTGAATCGATTAGATATGAATCAAACTTGCTAAATAAAATGCAACTTTATACTGATATCATGGTTGTATGTCCAAATCCTTTACTTTCTTTCCTTATTATACGTGGGACATGCACTGAGTTACGATTTTGAATCTTTAATTGAGAAGGGAATTGCTTGGCAAACAAGAATTTTAATAGCTGAATCTAAAATATTTAAATACTCCGAGTCTCCAAGAACAATTGTGCGGGATGCACAGGATCATGTAACATTTAGTAGTATATCACAATATAGGATATTGCTTGATTTATTCATATTAGTTTGTTTACATGATAATTATGTTTTTCATTTCAGGAAGATTATCATAAAAGGTTGGAAGAATGGCTACAAACTCAGCCTCTTTCAACTCAACCAACACGTGATATGGCTTCATTTTGGACAAAGGCAGCAGGCGGGTAAATAAAGGCAGAGTCTACGGATTAGGAGTATGTCGACCTACAGGTCTTCCAAACCCACTCTTAGCCAATTCTTCTCCTCAAAATCAAGAACAGATGGAAGATATGAGAAACGAGATTCGTGAATTAAAGCAACGATTGGACTCCCAAAACGGAACAATTGCCAAGATGCATAAATTCATGAGTAAACATGGGCATGATTTATCTGATGATGAACAAATTGAATCTGATGTGTAGTAGTTTAATTGTGATGTTTTGGTAGATTAGTAAACTTGATTGTGAGAGACAACTTTATGTATTGCTTTTAAACTTGAATGTGGGCTACTATTTGAATGTTTTTATGCCAAAAATTATTAGGTTTAATGATTGGTATTAATGGTATTAATGTATGGTTGGTTTAGATTGTTGATAATGTATGTTAGTTGCTATTTTTTATTTGTACTAGTTTGACAGGTGGTGTAGCTTGAAAGTGGGCAGAGTTTTGCCCAGTTTTAAACAAAATTCCGACGAAAACTGTCGGACAATTGCCCAAATTTAACCATAAATTCACGGTTTTCCGACCGATTTGGTCGGAAATATTTTAAAAAAAAAAAATTAATTTTCAAACAGTTTCGACGAATTCCGTTGGAAACTAAATAAAATTTAATTTTTAATTATTAATTTCCGACTGATTCGGTCGGAAAAATTAAAAACAAAAATATATATTCACAAATTTTCGACGGAAGTCCGTCGGAAATTAAATAAAATTTAATTTTTTATTATTAATTTCCAACAAATTTGGTCGGAAATGTTTTTAAAAAAATTAAATTTTATTTAATTTCTGACGGAATCCGTCAAAAATTAAATAAAATTTAACTTTTATTTATTAATTTTATTTGTTTGACCTTTTGAAATTTCCGACGAATCTGTCTGAAATCACCGACTAATTCGGTCGGAAATCGTTTTCCGACCAACTTATTTCCGACCGACCAATTTCGGTCGGAAAACCGTCGGAAATACGTGATTTCGGACTGATTTCGCCGTTTTCTGGTCGTGAGCAGTTGTACGATCTGACTCAGCCAAAATTACTGGAGGAAGCAAGTTGTAAGTTTTGACTCTAAATTAACTAAAATTTTGATCTGAAAAGACTTATGCTGTTTACTGACAATTAAGGGGAAAAAAAACCAACTTAATAGCATTGACTCTCTCATTTAAGATAATGTAATTTTCAAATGAAAATATATATTTGCAGCAGAGAAGTGATGGAACCTGAAGAAATGAATACCAACAGAAATAGTAGATTCTAAATACTTCACGTTCCATTCCTTATAACTAGCCTAAATGTTGCGACCTAATCAAATGACTCTTAGTCATTTGCTCAAGATGTGGCTTGCTGCCACGTAATCTCCTTGTTGGGGGATTTAAGCATTATCCCATACGCAATTAATTAGTTAGATAATATTTCGCTATCCGGTAATTAACCAATTACCCGTTCAATTAAGAATTGTTTCAAATTACTTAAAATTTTACTTATTTTTAATACACTTTATACACCTTACTATAATATACTTTACTATCATGATCATGTGGTACCATATAAAATTAACACATACACTAATATTTAAAACATCCATGTAAAAATAAATATATTTTCTCAACTTCTAATTTTCCTAATCTCATGTAAAGAGTACAAATTTTCGTATGCGTAATTTTGAAATGGTAAAAAGATAACCTTCTTTTCTTGTGAGAAAATAATTTCTATCTTTACAAATAAGAAAATCTCATAAACTTTCTTATATTATGTGTATAATTTAAAACATATTCGAAAGTAGTAATAATGGTAACTATCCAAAATTATTCTTATAAAACTTTTACTAAAAGACTTCACTTAAAAGAAAGTACCACACTAACGTAATATCTAACGGTGTCAAGGTTGTAACTTACACGGTCTCATAATATTAATGTCTTAAGCCCTCTATAACCTCCTAATAGACATAATCCCTTCGAACTCATGTGGATATACTACAACATATCCTAATGCTAAGGTACGGGATGTAACACTCATTAACTCCATTTTGATGCATAAAATGATATTTTGGGCTGAGAACCCTCTTTTATTGATAGCTAGAGTGGCTTGAGAAGTTTCTAACTGAGTGAGGCCGAGGGCCTGTGTTGTGAGGATATCAAGGGATCGGTTTGCATGCCGCAGCATGTTGTACTGATTTATGATATATGAGAGGCCGAGGGCTTGATTGATTATGCCACGGGATGGCTTGTTATAGCACTTGCGCTGTAGGTGTAAAGACCCGTAAAATTTCTTGTTTAAAATTATGCCGAATAAGTCCCCGAGTTGTTATAACTGTAGAAATTCTTAAAACGGGCCTTGATTGTGTAAAGTACCCCGGAATTGGAAAGATAAATTTTTCCAGAAGTTGGGCGTTATGCGACGCACTATGCGATCGCATAACGGGTATGCGGACCGCATAATGGTCGCATACCTGGGACGGCCACTGCCCAATTGGAGGACAGCTATGCGATCCATTATGCGATCGCATTTCGGTTCTGCGGACCGCATAGTTGTAGCATTCTTGCCCTTTGATTTCTGTGAGGGAGGTTATGCGACGCACTATGCGATCGCATAACGTGTATGCGGACCGCATAGTGGTCGCATACCTGCACAATATGTTTTAATTTTGGCCCTCCTGGAGGGCCATTCTGCGGTCGTCTCTGCGGATCGCATGTCAGGAATGCAATCGCATTCCTGACCGCATTCCAGTGTCAGGCTCCTAATTTTTTCTAATTTTAAAACCCGACCCCCAGTTCATTAAAACACCCCACCCCTTAATTTTTACAAGTTTTCTAAACAAAATAGAGAGAAGGAAAGGGGATTTCTTGAGAGAGAAAGTGGTTCTTCCATCAAATTTTCAAAGTCCCTCAGGCCTGATAATTCGAGTAATCTTATTCTTCCTCATTCTAGCAGGTAAGGGTTCCCAACTCTTTTTCCACTAATTTTCTGATTTTAAACAAAGATAGGATTTGCATGGATTGTTTCTTGAAAACATTAACTAAGACCTTGCATGCATGTTTAATAATGGTGTTAATTTAGTAAGAGGGAGTGGTTTGGGGTAAATTTTACAAACACAGGGTGGGTAATCTAATGGGGTCACATAGTGTTTGGCAGAATATTTAAAAGAGTCCGAATTGCATGCCTGAATTCCAATTCTAAGTTGAATACGTTTAGTTGTGAACTAGATTGACGGTACTAGTCGGTTCAGTGATTTGTGAGTAAAAGTTAAAAAGGAGATTTCGACTCTAGGTATGTATGGCTAACTTTAATCTTTGTAAAATTGCTTTGTGGTGTCCGAGCATACGGTACGTGTATTGGTGTGAATATGTGCAAAGCTCGTTAATTATTGAATACCTCGGTATGAAAGGATGTACTACCTACGAAAAAATTGTTAACGAATCCAATTGTTGAATGTATGTAAGTGATAAATGCGGTGTAGTAAATAATGAAATGGAAATGTGGATTTATCTAATGGAACTATATGTTGATGCTCGTTATATGAAAGAACTTATCAATGTGAAAGAAAGTGGTACTAAATGAGTGAAAATGGTAATGAACTCAATTGTTGTAAGTATCCAAGTGTTGAGGGTTATGTAGTGAATGATGGGAAAGAAAAGTGAATTGAATTGAGTAATCTAAAGGGTTATGGAGTACCGTACATGACTCACTGCTTGGTAGAGATTATTGTGCCTTTGCTTTCATATGGCAATTCGGTTGTTATGAATTTACATTCTTGATGATGAAAATCTTGGTGACTGAATTGATTGATTGATGTTGCCATTAAATACATTGTTGAATTGCTACGTGTTAATTGCTTGAGTATGTGTAAGTTGGGTGTTCTAAATATGTTGAGGCATGATGCCCTATTCTCTAATTGTCTAGTTGAATTCCATGTGTTATATTATTCGGAATTGTGAAAGGATAATTTACTTGTGAATGTTTTACCATGTGTAAGGTTGGCTAGAATACTCTAATTATGTCGGTATGAAGGATTGGTAATAAACCCAAGTATGTGAATATGACTAAGTGCTAAGGGCTGTGAAATGATATGATTATACTACACTGATGTGGTGATGTCTTATATGACTCATTTTTTTTTGGCAAGATCTAATGTGACTTGAAACCGTATGGGTGGTTCATTGTATTGAAATTATATCCTTATGATGAAATTTTCTGTGATTGAATTGTGAACTGTCATTGTTGATATGAGATATAATTATCTGGTGGGATCGGGTTGCACGCCACAACAGAAGGGATGATGGTGATATGTGAGAAGTGATAAGGGTGAGATGTGATTGTCCAGTGGGATCGGGTTGCACGCCGCAACAGAAACATAAGAAATGATTGTGGTTTTCAGGTGGGATCGGGTTGCGCGCCGCAACAGAAGAAATAAGGGTGGAATGTTGAGAAGGGATAAGGGTGGAATTGTGATTGTGATTGTGATGAAGTGAGAATTGTGGAACTTCCATTGTGTTTCTTTCCATATCTTTGTGCAGTGATTGTGATTGTGATTGTGATGAAGTGAGAATTGTGGAACTTCCATTGTGTTTCTTTCTATATTTTTGTGCAGTGATTGTGATTGTGATGAAGTGAGAATTGTGGAACGTCCATTGTGTTTCTTTCTATATCTTTGTGCAGTGATTGTGTGACTCCCTGTCTGTCTCTTGCCTGTGCATTGTTGAGTTTACTTAGAGTAAAGTTTGTTCATGCATACCAGTACAATTCAAATGTACTGACGTCCCTTTTGCCGGGGGCGCTACATTCTTATGATGATTGTAGGTGGTTCCATAGCAGGTAATGCATCCCACCGACAGTAGTGCCTCCTTTCCATTCCCTCAGCTGCATTGGTGAGCCCCACTTCCTCTCGGGGCCATGTGTGGTTCATGCCACCTTCTTTGAGTTTATTGTGAATTGTAAGGTATAGCCGGGGCCTTGTTACCGGCAAGTATTGGTTAAGTTTCTAGTATTCGTAGAGGCTCTGTAGACACAATTTGGGTAGTGTACATATGTATTTGGGTAAGTAATGGTACGGTTCGGAATCGTGATCCACGTTGGTAAATGTTATAAGTATTTGGTATCATATGTTAGTAATGATAAAAAGTAGAAATGAATTCAAGTTGTAAGTTTATGCTTAAGTCTAAATGGCTATTTCACATGAATGATGTATATTGAAATCACGAGGTAACGCGTGGGATAGGAAAGGAAAATTCCAGGTCCGCTTGAATGGGGTCCTCTAGTTGAGCGCCGGTCGTGTCCCTCGGTTTTGGGGCGTGACAAACTTGGTATCAGAGCCTAAGTTTTTAAAAGTGTCCTAGGATGTCTAGGAGCCGTGTCTAGTAGAGCCCTTCTTATCGGTGTGTTGTCGACCACATCTATAATTAGGGGGCTACATGGACATTTACGAATTTCACCCTTCTTTGATACTCCAATCGTGCGATAGAGATCAAGTTAGGGAGTTAGTTTTCTCTCCAAACCTTAATCTCAAAATGAGTAATCATGATACCATAATCCGTGAGTTTGGAGCCATGAGGAGGGAATTATCCCACCATTGAGTCCGAAGGGACTGCCCAAGGGCTTGTTAGGAGAATGTATTGAGCTGTGGAGGGGTTGGTAGAACGTATCGCTAAGAGGGGAGTGCCCTTGTCCCTATTGATGTCCCTGCACCACAAAATCCTATAGTATATCGGTATGGTACCAACGTGCTCTTGTTGTGTATGTACATCCATATTGAAGAACCTTCATAGGCATGGTCTTAATGAATGTTGAGTCACAAACCATTGCATGCACCTACTCTCTAAACGAGATCCAATATTTCTTGAATTCACTCTACCACAAATTTTCTTATATGCGATCTTTTGTGATATCGAGCTCCATGATCATGTCCTTGAATTGAGTTGTAGCCATAGAATTACCATTTCCAACACGCCTTTCTAAACTCTAACACCCGAAGAATTTCTCATCGAATGAAGGGATGAACGTTCGCACAAAATAAAAAGATATCTTTTCTTGGCCTTTTCTTCGGGTTTCTTCTTCAATCTGAATGTTGATATAGGTGAAGATCTTGCTTTATTTCATCATCATCTCTAGTATGGTAGTGCCCTCGCTCTATCTTTGTTGAGGCTTTCATTTTGGCCTAGTGGTCGGAATCAGCTAAATTTTAAATTGCTTGGCGAGAGTCTCCCTCTTCTCCGACAGGTTATTTTCTGAATTTGGTCTGCTCACTTACTTTTAAACATTATTAAATCTCCATCGAAGCTAGGGTCCGTCGAGCCTCCATGTAGCTGGATCGTGCTACTTATTCTTGTTTCTCATATTATTCTTGAAGGTTGTTCTTCTTCTGGTTATCAGGAAGACGAGCATTTTTTCTCCTCCTTTGGATTGCATAATACTTGTTTAAGTGTCGTTATATGTTAATTTCTCTATGTTTCTACAAATCCAGCTTATTTTTGATGTTTCTAGTGGCTCCACTAGCCGTGAAGCTCTTGAGTTACTCTTAAAACATCAAGTTGGTTAGCTACTCTGTCGTACCCGGCTTTCCTCTAGTTGTTGACCCATTCCTCAGTTCCAATCTCAAGGGCCGAAGGAGAAACATAATTGTGTCCTTGGTATCTAGAAATACAATTTCAACTAGTTATCCAACACTATGATCTGATTTAATTAACCTCACTTTTATGTACTCTACAAGCGCCCTGAGAGTGGGCAAGTTTCCCCTTTACTACAGATTTCTGTTGAAGCTTGTTGATTCCAAATGGTGTTCTTAGTTGTGCTGCCTTACTATCTATTTTCATTTGGTAACTTTCCTTGTGAATCTAATTTTATGCCTTATGTCATCGAGGGTCGGGGTATGTTCCTTTTGTTATGATAAAAAGGTATTGCTCGCACTCCTTGTGATATTTTCTCCTAAACGATCATCTACCTGCTCTGCTTGTCCATGTGACTAGGTAACTTGGGTTACTCTTCTCCGATAAGTGCATCAAGACTACTCGCCCTTCATAATTATTCATATGGTCACTTCGAGGCCTTATTCTACACTAGCTCGTAATGATTTTGAGTACTTTCTCGCCATTTTTGATGATTTTCTAGGGCTACGAGGGCATGTCTCATTGGTTCCAAAAGTAATGATTTTCCTTAAAGTTCAAGCTTAAATTGCCATGATTTCAAATCAAAGTGTGTCACCTTTTCAAAAGTCTTAAATGGGTCGAATTGGATGAGGTTATGTGACTTTATGCTCACCCGTCTTCTAGGAGTATTGACAACGTCATGGTCATGTATGGGGAATTATTGCTACATCTGGCATTCCACCGCATTGGGGAGGGGTAGATTGTTCGAATTTTGATAACCTCATAAGTAGATGACTTCTTTTCCATCCTTATGTGCTTGTGGCATAGAGTCCTTGTGTCGCTTATTGTTAGGAGTGAAATCAAATTCTACGTATTTCATTTGCAGCCTCAATCACACTCATGTTGCAAGAGTCTTACCATTTGAGCTCAACTATTTACCTTACACTCAGAGACACAACTGGTGTATCCTACTTGATCAGTTCTTTAAAGTCTCACGTTCACATACATGGTATCCACCTTATCTAAGAATAATAGTTACCACTATGCTTCACTTATCTGATAATTGATGTAGTCACCTGGACTAAACCATGTCAGCATCACTAATATGGATCCTCGTGTCTCTTAGCATATAACCTCATGAAATACTCTGCTCAGCACATTAATGGATTCCTGGATAATTCCAGCCCAATCTTGAACTCCGTTGCTCCTCACTGTATTTGGCCTATTTTGGTATTGAAAGTTCAACGTGTCAAAGTCACCCTGTGATCTCATAAATTCAGTAGATAATTTTACGGTCAATTTACTATGGCACATCTTAGAGAAATCATGAAGGTCACCACGAGTTTAGTTTGGGTGTTCGCATAGAGATTTAGAATTCAGGAGGGTAAACCGGTTATTCTCAAAATTTTCCCCTATAGATGTTATGTGAATTGAAAATGAAGGGTACATAAGAGCATTTTCCCCATTAGGTTGCACTAGGAGTATGATGTTCCCCGTAACTGTTCCTCGTGTACTTTGTGTTTTCATATGTTTATGTCTAAGAAGGTAGGGATAAAAGAAGGGTGTGAATTGATTTGATTGAACTATATGATCATGGTAATATCCTATATGATGCATTATTGGCAATAATCATCGTGGCTTGACTTCATATGGATTGTTGATTGAAATGAAATTATATTCTTGTTGATGAACACCTTCGTGATTACATTAATGGCTGGTAGGAATTATTATGAACACATGATTGTTTGGTTACAATAAAATGATATCCTTGATGGTATGATGTTGTGTGATGGAATTGTGGGCTGTAGTTGTTACCATGAATTGTAATGTCCGGTGGAATGTAAATTGTACAGTGGAAATCATTAAAGGTAAAGTTAATGGATAGTTAACTCCTGTGAGGTGTCTATCTGTCATCCTTGTTATGTATGTTTGGGAGTTGATATTATTTTCGTGAAAGTGTTGTGGCGAAGTCAACAAGTCGAGGAAGCCACGTGGGAAACATAAAAAAAAAATGAGAGAAAAATATCACCATCTGTTCGAACAAGTGTAGTAATGATCATACAAATTAATGTCCCAAGGAAATTTGATGTTGTATTCGGATTCGTGCAAAGACACCCAATTTTCCCTAATTGCCTTATTGTTGTAACTTTCCAATGCGTGCTAAAAAAACTGTATGTGAGGTTATTAAATGGGTGGTGTGCAACCCTTGAAGTAAATGAAAGTTTTGCGAAACTTGTGTGATAGGAAAAAATGATTAATAGTAGTGTAGATTGGTAATGATTAATTGCATTATACATATGGTGTATTGAGGTGATTGAATCGTGTGTGACTCAGTAAAGTGGCCAAATTATGTGCAAGTATGTGCCACTAATTGAATCATATGCTAATTTGTGATGTAAAGAGAATGAACTATGTGTAGTTGTCAAAGTAATTGGATGTGTGCAAGTGTTGAGGTAATGAATTGTATACCAGTTGAAGGGATAACAGAAACTGTGTAATGATGCTTGGAAATGTGTTTCGGGGGCTCTCTGACAGGTAGATGGGCCTATATACAAAGGAGACTCTAGCGAAATTTTCTGAAAATATTGGAGTTAGTGTAAATCTGGAAGTTCGCATATCATGTTTTCAAAACCAAACGATTTCCAA